>JARQOC010000003.1:11772205-11816251 GCA_033576535.1 Allobates femoralis
AGTGCTTGTAGTATTTTTTTGAGCGTTTTGAAAAACGCATGCGTTTTTGTAGAAAACGCATGCGTTTTTATAACATGGGTTCCTATGGAAAACGCATGCAAAAACGCATGTACAGTTAGTACCTTTTAGTGCCATTCAAAAACGCATGCGTTTCCCATAGGAGCCCATGTTTAAAAAACGCATGCGTTTCCGGAAAAACGCATGCGTTTTTTTAACATGGGCTCCTATGGGAAACGCATGCTTTTTTGAATGGCACTAAAAGGTACTAACTGTACATGCGTTTTTGCATGCGTTTTCCATAGGAACCCATGTTATAAAAACGCATGCGTTTTCTACAAAAACGCATGCGTTTTATACAAAAACGCATGCGTTTTTGTATATGCTCCAAAAACGCATGGGACAGTCACACATGCTTTTTGGCTATTAGGGCATGCGTTTTTTAACATGGGGGCCTATGGGTGCGTTTTTTACATGCGTTTTTGAAAACGCAGGTCTCCAAAAATGCATGTGAAAAATGGTACTGTGACCCCAGCCTAAGAGAGAAAGAGAAGAATTTGGGAGTACAAATTGATAATGACTAGTGATGAGCGAGTACTAAAATGCTCGGGTGCTCGGTGCTCTGGCCGAGCATCTCAAGATACTCGTGTACTCGGCCAGAGCACCGAGCCCAATGTAAGTCAATGAGTGTTAGGCTCCACCCACAGACTTCCGGCTATAAAACGAGTATTTCTGTCAAAGGGCGGGAGGACGGGCTTTTTCAAATCGTCTCCACATATAACACCTTGCTGTGGCCCCCTAATAGTAAATCTGCTTTCTGTGAGGTGCAAGCTCCCTGTGTGCACTGAAGGGAGCTGTGTATATGTGTTAGATCCATATTTATTAGTGACGAGCCCGAGCTTCTCGGCGGTACTCGGTGCTCGCCGAGCATCCCGAGTACCAGGATACTCGTGCGAGTAACGAGTAGCGCCGAGCATGCTCGCTCATCACTAATAACGACCTTTGACACATTCAAAACAGGATTAAATGTATCACAAGGATTCATGGCTTTTTATATAACATGAATGGACATTTGGGGACATCACAGATTCATGCGTTTTTATATAAATTGAAAAGACACTTGGGGATATCACATCTTCCAACAGACTCCATTTTGAGGACAATGAACTTTTGACACTTTTTATGTGAACACCCTTGCTTCCTTTTATTGCTTTCCCCAACTCATTTAAGTATTTTCAGTTCTCCACAGACTGCCATATAACAATAATACAATTTGTTCCGCTTATCTTAGAATTTTAGTTTCAATTCCCCAGCCCATCTCTTCTTCCGTAGCCTGACTCTGCTTTACGTCACCTGTCACATTTACTACAGCATCTAAGGCTTTTTTTTTTGTTTCATTTGCTTATGTATATATGAGATTAATGCCCGATGCTATCGCATTGGGAGGATGGTGCTGTGATGTTGAGGATGTTTTGTGTGACAGTAAGAGCAGCACACCTTGAGATGGAGATGTGTAGAACAGCCATCCCGCCCATCTCTTTAGCTGTTCACAAAAACCGATAGCTGTTGTAAAAGAAAATAATGTTTCTCAGCAGCTATGCTGCTGGACCTTAACATCCGGGTTCATATCACCAAATAAAGGTATTTGGATGATACACATCTCCCCTCTTATACTAAATGTGTGTTAATCTTAAATTTAGAAATATGTTTAAATGTATCACACCTATGTATTTATGTAGATAGGATATTTAGATATTGACCCTCAAGAGGGACAGCATTACTGATGTATGTAAAGTGCTATTGAATTAATAGTACTATATAAAAGAATTGAATTACTATTATAATTATAACCTATAGATGGTAGCCTGACTCTAACGCATCGGGTATTCTAGAATATAGAAATAGAGATTGCATGGGGAAGGCGGTGAGGGCTGAATTGGGAAGAACTTTGAAGAAGGAGCGGCGGGAAAGGACGGCGTGGCAGGGGGGAGGAGGGAGGACAGAGCAGCAGGGGGGAGGAGGATGGAGGACAGAGCGGCAGGGGGGAGGAGGATGGAGGATGAAGCAGCAGGGTGGGGGAGGACGGAGCAGCACAGGCAGGGGGAGGATGGAGAATGGAGTGGCAGAGGGGAGGAGGACAAAGGAAGGAGGAGGAAGCAGTGGGGTGGAGGAGGATGGAGCGGGACAGGCAGGGGGAGGACGGAGCAGCAGGGGGAGGACGGAGCAGCAGGGGGAGGATGAAGCACAGAGAGGCGGGGGGTGGAGGACAGGATGAAGCGGCAGGGTGGGGGAGGACGGAGCAGCACTGGCAGGGGAGGACAGAGGATAGAGTGGAGGAGGTGAGGAGGACAAAGGAATGAGGCGGAAGCAGTGGGGTGGGGAGGATGAAGTGGCACAGGCAGGGGGGAGAATGGAGCGGCAGGGGGAGGACAAAGCACAGAGTGGTGGGGGGGAGGAGGATGTAGGATGAAGCGGCGGGGTGGGGGAGGACGGAGCAGCACAGGCAGGGGGAGGACGGAGGATTGAGTGGCGGAGGTGAGGAGGACAACAGAAGGAGGAGGAAGCGGTGGGGGAGGATGGAGCGGCACAGGCAGGGGGAGGACGGAGCGGCAGGGGGAGGACAGAGCGGCAGGGGGAGGACAGAGCGGCACGGGGAGGACAGAGCGGCACGGGGAGGATGAAGCACAGAGCAGCGGGGGAGAGGAGGATGGAGGACAAAGCAGCTGGGGTGGGGGAGGCCGGAGCAGCACAGGCAGGGGGAGGACGGAGGATGGAGGGGAGGAGGACAAAGGAAGGAGGAGGAAGTGGTGGGGTGGGGGAGGATGGAGCGGCACAGGCAGGGAAGGACAGAGCACAGAGCGAGGATGGAGCACTGTACGGCAGCTCAGTGGTTAGCAGAGTATACAGGGGCTCAGTGGGTAGCAGAGTATACGGTGCTTAGCACTGTGCGGTGGCTCAGTGGTTAGCACTGCGCGGTGGCTCAGTGGTTAGCACTGCGCGGTGGCTCAGTGGTTAGCACTGCGCGGTGGCTCAGTGGTTAGCATTGTGCGGTGGCTCAGTGGTTAGCACTGTGCAGTGATTAGCACTGCGCGGTGGCTCAGTGGTTAGCACTGCGTGGTGGCTCAGTGGTTAGCACTGTATTGTGGCTCAGTGTTTAGCACTGTACGGTGGCTCAGTGGTTAGCAGTGAGTGCAGTGGGCAGAGTGGTCAGCGCAGTAGCACGGTGGGCGGAGTGGTCAGCGCAGCAGCGCGGTGGGCAGAGTGGTCAGCGCAGCAGCGCGGTGGGCAGAGTGGTCAGCGCAGCAGCGCGGTGGGCAGAGTGGTCAGCGCAGCAGCGCGGTGGGCAGAGTGGTCAGCGCAGCAGCGGGGTGGGCAGAGTGATCAGCGCAGCAGCGCGGTGGGCAGAGTGGTCACGCGGTGGGCAAAGTTGTCACGCTTTGGGCAGAGTGGTCAGTGCAGCAGCGCAGTGGGCAGAGTAGTCACGCGGTGGGCAGAGTGGTCACGCGGTGGGCAGCGTGGTCACGCGGTGGGCAGAGTGGTCACGCGGTGGGCAGAGTGTTCAGCGCAGCAGCGCGGTGGACAGATTGGTCAGCGCAGCAGCGCGATGGGCAGAGTGGTCAGCATAGCAGCGCAGCGGGCAGTGGTCAGCGCAGCAGCACGGCGGGCAGAGTGGTCGCTCCCTGCGGCCCCTCCTAGCTACCCGCGGCCCCTCTCGCTGCCCGCTGCCCCCCCTCGCTACCTGCGGCCCCCCCTTGCTACCCGTGGCCCCCACTTTCCCTTCGCCGCTTCTCAATGGTGAGAAAAAAAAAATCCCATAAGGATACTCACCCTCCGCAGGCACGCTCCACCAGTCTTCTATCTCTCAGGACAGGACCTGTCGTTACCTGGGGAACCGATCAGCAGTTAGCGGTTATGTGACCGATCATCTGATCAGTTTCCCAGGCAACGACAGGTCCTGTCCTAGGAGATAGAAGACTGGTGGAGCGCGCCTGTGGAGGGTGAGTATCCTTATGGGATTTTTTTTTCTCACCATTGAGAAGCGGCGAAGGGAAAGTGGGGGCCACGGGGAGCAGAGGGAGGGGGGGCCGCGGATAGCAATGGGGGGGCCGCGGTTAGCGAGGGAGCCGCGGGTAGCTAGGAGGGGCCACGGGTAGCAAGGGGGAGGCCGCGGGGAGCGAGGGGGGGCCGCGGGGAGCGAGGGGGGGCCACGGGGAGCGAGGGGGTTAGGAAGAGCGGGGGCGCAGGAGGGGCAGGAGGGTGTGGGGCGCAGGAGAGGCCGCCGATGGCGAGAGTGGGGCAGTATTAGCCCCGCTCTCACTAACGGTCGGCCATCTTGGTACAGCTTTAGTGGGTGTACAGCCAGCTTCAGTCCGGATTTGACGTCATTTCGAGCAGAAACGGATGGAAGCTGGCTTAGGCAATTATTATATTAGATGTATCTGTCTTCAGAATCTGTGTCATTATCTGCCTGACGAAGGGACCACAGTGTTCCGAAAGCTTGCTATGTTTACCATCTTTTCAGTTAGCCATTAAAAGGTATTAACGACTGAGGACTATCAGATTCTCATATTTTTCTATCTACTGGCTAACACGGTCCAAACATTTTTTATAGCATTAAAAACATAAACTCTCCTGAACGTTACACTATAGACTCTTTCATAGTCTTTGGATTCCTCTTTGGCCACCTACAGTAGATAAGGTAACATTTGTTGAAAGTAAAATCTTGTTCCCATACCAACAATGGAGCAGTGCAAGCAAGAGCCGGACAGGATTCCGGCTGTAGGAACCGACTCCTGGAATGACCTGACTATCTGATAACAGTTCTGCCTTGGACTTTCTGACTTGATACAATCTCCATAACCTACTTCAATGCAATCAGCTTCATCTCTGGTGAAACATTTGGATTAACATTTGTGCAAAAAAATACAAGAATAGTCATCTGTATCCACATCTCTTCCCAAGACTACTCTGCCACATTCACCATCGAGGAGCCAATGTGAACTGGAGAGACTTAGCTCCATCATGAGAAAAACGGGTCACGTGACAGTAATTGGGTCTGTAATTATTGTACAGAGTCTGGACATGAGATACAAGCCCTCTCACAATGGCTCCATCTCTAATCTATACAATTTATACAATATATTTACCATGTGTCATTTTTATGAAGATGCCTAACCTGTTGGGAATATGAGATGGGATGCGTTATATATTGGGTCAAGTTGTTAGTTTCCATTTAAAACATCCTTATCTTCTCCCCTTACTATTTCTCCTATATCAGTCATGTATGTACTATAGTATATTATAATAACAAAACAAGAAGGAAAAATGCATATTTTATGTCCGAGAAGCTAATTTTATGGGTCACATTTGGATTGACATGTAGATGTAAAGGCCACTTCACACACAAGATATCTGAGTCCAATATCTGAACAGATCTCTGGTTGCAGTGAAATCATGGATACATTGCTCCATGTTGTACACAGCCACAAAATGGAACTATGTATCCATGATTTCACTGCAACCAGAGATCTGTTCAGATATTGGACTCAGATATCTGTGTCGTTAAAGGGGCGTGGCTAACTATGTGCCGCGGTTAGCCACGCCCCTTTAACGACGAGGCCGCCCTCACAAGACTGGATTACGGCCAGAGGGGGCGGCCATCAAGAAGGAGCGGGCGGAGGCTGCTGCACACAGCCCCGCCCCTGGAAATCACTGGACTCTGGCTCCGGACACATGTAAATATATAATTAACAATGCAATTGTGATTATTCTTTGTGTAAAACACATCAATGTAAGCATAATTGTATTAGAGGGGTCTATGCACCCCTGTATAGTGATGGGGGGGGGGCACCTTGGTTGACATGCACGCAGCTCCGAGGAGCCCGTGCCCGGTGCGAAATTGGTGAAGAATACTATGGAAGTGGGAGCCCGGTCTGTAGGGGGGTCTAAGCCCCCCTACAGACCTCTATCAGTCATTTAGGTCAGCAATTTCACTCTTTATTACGGTTGCGGGTCCCGTCAATAGCCGGGATCCGCACACTCTGCAGTTACCGGATGGCTCAGGATTACACATCCTGAGCCATCCGGTGACCGCAGTGCGGTCCCAGAAACGCTGCGAAAACTGCTGCCTGCATGATTTTAAACGCAGGCAGCAGTGCCGGATCCGGCCACCGGATGGCTTGTGAAGCCATCCGGTGTTTTGCATCGGCTTCCATCAGGAGCGTTTCCTGGTCCGGTTTTGAGCTTTTTTAAAGCTCAAAACCGGATCAGGATTTAAAACAAAAAACGCCAATGTGACCCTAGCCTATGACTGACAGCCTTGTAAACAGCAGAGAAGTGCGTCACACTATGAGCGGCAGTTCAAATTGCGCGCCAATATAAGAAGCCATGCTCCGCTTCGCTGATTGGTTGTTGCGGCTGGCAGCGACCAACCAGCGCACTTGGCGCGTGTTTAAACACGCTTCGTGATTGATCGCACCCGCGAAGCGTGCATGGCTTGGAAAGGGTTTTGAATGCGGCGGCAATGACAATCAGCGAAGGTGTTTTAACACGCACCAAGCGCCTGATTGGTCGCCGTGGCTGCAGCGACCAATCAGCGAACGGAACGCTGCAGGGTTGAATCCATGCGCTGTGTGCAACTGAAGCAGGGGTGGGGCAGATGAGTCAGCGGCAGGTGGGCGGCGGAGGGTGGCAGGAAGGAGCGGGTGGCAGGATGGACGGGGCGCAGATGGTGGTGATCGGGAAGAATGGAGCAGCAGGGGCGGCAGGATGGAGCAAGGGGGCAGGGTGGTGGTGATCAGGCAGATGGAGCCAGCGGGGGAGCAGGATGGAGCCAGGGCAGGATGGTGCTGGGGAGCAGGATGGAGCGCGGGGGGGCAGGATGGAGTTGTGGGGAAGATGGAGCCGGGGGGGCAGGATGGGCCGCTGGGGGTTGGGTCGGGAGATGACGGCAGGGAGGTGGGGGGCAGATGGTCGCAGTAGCGGGGCAGGATGAGTCGGGGCGGAGGTGGGCAGGAAGATGCCGCAGGAGCGGGGCAGGAATAGCGTGGGCAGGTGGAAGCAGGATGGGGGCAGGATGAGCGGGGGGCAGGATGGAGCCGGAAGGGGGCAGGATGGAGGCGGGGCAGGATGAGTGCGGGCAGGATGGATCAGGAGGTGGTGACGGGAGCAGATAGATAGAGTGCCGGGGGCAGGATGGTGGCGGGGCAGGATGGCGGTGATCGGGGCAGATGAGCTGTGAAGCGGGGGGGCAGGGGAGTGGGGGGCAGGATGGATGTGGGGGGGGCAGGATGGAGCGGGGGCAGGATGGCGCGGGGGGGCAGGATGGAGCGGAGGGGGCAGGATGGAGCGGCGGTGGGCAGATGGATCGGGGCAGGATGGAGCCGGGGGCAGGAGCAGGAGTGGAGCGGCGGGGCAGATGGAGTGCAGAGGGGCAGGATGGAGCCGGGGGGAGCAGATAGGGGGGGCAGATGGCGGGGCAGGAATGGGCAGGATGGAGCGTGGGGCAGGATGAGCAGGGGCAGAGAGGTGGAGCGGGGGCAGGATGGAGCGCGGGGGGTGGAAAGGCAGGATGGAGCTGAGTGGGGGGGGCAGGATGGAGCCGGGCACGGGGGGCAGGATGGTGCCGGGGGGCAGATGGAGCCGGCGGGGCAGGATGGAGCCGGCGGGTGGGGCAGGATGGAGCTGGGCAGATGGAGCTGGGGGCAGGATGGAGCGCGGGGGGCAGGATGGGGCGGGGGCAGGATGGAGCGGGCAGGGCAGGATGGAGACAGGGCGGGGCAGGATGGAGCCGCGCGGGCAGGATGGGCAGGCATGGAGCGGGGGAGGCAGGATGAGAGCAGGGGGGATGGAGGATGGTGCCGGGGGGGCAGGATGGAGCCGGCGGGGCAGGATGGAGGGCGGGGGGCAGGATGGAGCCGAGCGGGGCAGGAGGTGGATGGCGGGGGGCAGGATGGACGGGGGGGCAGGTGGATGGGGAGGGGGCAGGATAGAGGGGGGCAGGATGGTGCGGGGGGGCAGGATGGAGCCGGTGGGGGCAGGATGGAGCTGTGGGGGGCAAGTGGAGCAAGGGGCAGGATGGATGCGGGGGGCAGGATGGAGGGGGGGGCAGGATGGAGCCGGCAGGGCAGATGGAGCAGGCAGGGAAGGCAGGATGGAGGCGGGGGGGGCAGGATGGAGTGTGGGCGGATGGAGCGGCGGGCAGGATGGAGCGCCAGCGGGCAGATGGGCCGGCGGGGGCAGGATGGAGCGGCGGTGGGCAGGATGGATCCGGCAGGGCAGGAGGAGCCGGGGGAGCAGAGGAGCGCAGGCAGGATGGAGCCGCGGGCAGGATGAGTCGGCGGGCAGGAGGCGGTGATCGGGCAGTATAGAGCTGGTGGGGCAGGATGGGCGGGGGCAGGATGGAGTCGGGGGGGCAGGATGGAGCTGTGGGGGGTCAAGTGAGCCAGGGGCAGAGGTTGCGGGGGGCAGGAGGAGCGGGGGACAGGATGGAGCGGGGGGCAAGATGGAGCAATCGGGCAGGATGGAGCCGGCGGGCAGGTAGGAGCTGCAGGGCAGGATGGAGCTGCGGGGCAGGAAGAGCTGGCAGAGGAGGGGCAGATGGAGCGGCGGGGGAAGCAGGATGGAGCGGGGGGGCAGGATGGAGCCGCGGGCAGATGGTGGTGATCGGAGCAGGATGGAGACGGTGGGCAGGATGGAACTGGCAGAGGGGGCAGGATGGAGCCGGGGCAGGATGAGGCGGGGGAGCAGGATGGAGCGATCAAGGCAGGATGGAGACGGCGGGGCAGGATGAGCCGCGGGGCAGGATGGAGCTGGCGGGGGGCAGGATGGAGCCAGCGGGGAGGCAGGATGGTGCCGGGGGGGCAGGATGGAGCCGCGGGCAGGATGGTGGTGATCGGGGCAGTATAGAGCCGGGGGCAGGATGGTGGCGGGGGCAGGATGGAGCCGGTGGGGCAGAATGGAGCGTGGGGGGGGGGCGGCAAGATGGAGCCAGGAGGGCAGGATGGTTGGGGGGGCAGGATGGAGCCGGGGAGCAGGATGGAGCTAGGGGGGCAAGATGGAGCATCGGCAGGATGGAGCGGTGGCAGGATGGAGCTGGCGGGGCAGGATGGAGCCGGGGCGGGGCCAAAGGAGTGGAGCGGGGGGTGGGTGGGGATGGGCGAGGATGGGCCGGCGGGCAGGATGGAGCGGCGGGGCAGGATGGCGGTGATCGGGGGCAGATATGAGTGCGGGGGGCAGGATGGTGGCGGGGGTGGCGGCAGGATGGAGCCGGTGGGGGCAGGATGGAGCTGTGGGGGGGGGGCAAGGTGGAGCCAGGGGGGCAGGATGGTTGCGGGGGGGCAGGATGGAGCCGGGGGAGCAGGATGGAGCCGGGGGGGCAAGATGGAGCAATCGGGGCAGGATGGAGCCGGCGGGGCAGGTAGGAGCTGGCAGGGCAGGATGGAGCTGGCGGGGCAGGATAGAGCTGGCGGAGGGGGGGCAGGATGGAGCCGGCGGGGGGAAGGCAGGATGGAGCTGGCGGGGGGGCAGGATGGAGCCGGCGGGGCAGGATGGTGGTGATCGGAGCAGGATGGAGACGGTGGGGCAGGATGGAACTGGCAGAGGGGGGCAGGATGGAGCCGGGGGGGCAGGATGGAGGGCGGGGGAGCAGGATGGAGTGATCAAGGCAGAATGGAGACGGCGGGGCAGGATGGAGCCGCCGGGGCAGGATGGAGCTGGCGGGGGGGAAGGATGAAGCCAGCATGGGAGGCAGGATGGTGTCGGGGTGGGCAGGATGGAGCTGGCGGGGGGGCAGGATGGAGCCGGCGGGGCAGGATGGTGGTGATCGGGGCAGTATAGAGCCGGCGGGGCAGGATGGTGGCAGGGGGCAGGATGGAGCCGGTGGGGGCAGAATGGAGCTGTGGGGGGGGCGGCAAGATGGAGCCAGGGGGGCAGGATGGTTGCGGGGGGGCAGGATGGAGCCGGGGGAGCAGGATGGAGCCAGGGGGGCAAGATGGAGCAATCGGGGCAGGATGGAGCTGGTGGAGCAGGATGGAGCTGGCGGGGCAGGATGGAGCCAGCGGGGCAGGATGGAGCCGGCAGGGGGAAGGCAGGATGGAGCTGGCGGGGGGGCAGCATGGAGCCGGCGGGGCAGGATGGTGGTGATCGGAGCAGGATGGAGACGGTGGGGCAGGATGGAACTGGCAGAGGGGGGGCAGGATGGAGCCGGGGGACAGGATGGAGCCGGGGGGGCAGGATGGAGGCGGGGGAGCAGGATGGAGCTGGGTGGGGGCAGGATGGAGCCGCAGGGAGCAGGATGGAGCGATCAGGGCAGGATGGAGACGGCGGGGCAGGATGGAGCTGGCGGGGGGGCAGGATGAAGCCGGCGGGGGAGGCAGGATGGTGCCGGGGTGGGCAGGATGGAGCTGGCGGGGGGGCAGGATGGAGCCGGTGGGGGAGGCAGGATGGTGCCGGGGTGGGCAGGAAGGAGTCAGCGGGGCAGGATGCTGGTGATCGGGGCAGTATAGAGCCAGCGGGGCAGGATGGTGGCAAGGGGCAGGATGGAGCCGGTGGGGGCAGGATGGAGCTGTGGGGGGCGGCAAGATGGAGCCAGGGGGGCAGGATGGTTGCTGGGGGCAGGATGGAGCCGGGGGGGCAAGATGGACCAATCGGGGCAGGATGGAGCCGGTGGGCAGGATGGAGCTGGCGGGGCAGGATGGAGCCGGCGGGGCAGGATGGAGTCGGCGGAGGGAGGGCAGGATGGAGCCGGCGGGGGGAAGGCAGGATGGAGCTGGCAGGGGGGGCAGAATGGAGCCGGCGGGGCAGGATGGTGGTGATCGGAGCAGGATGGTAACGGTGGGGCAGGATGGAACTGGCAGAGGGGATGCAGGATGGAGCCGGGGGGGCAGGATGGAGGCGGGGGTGAAGATAGAGCTGGCCAGGAAGGATGGAGCCTGAGTGGGCAGGATTGAGCCGGAGTGGGCAAGATGGAGGCGGCGGGGCAGGATGGTGGTGATCGGGGCAGAATGGAGCCAGCAGGGGGGGCAGGATGGAGCTGTGGGGGGGGCAAGATGGAGCCAGGGGGGCAGGATGGTTGCGGGGGGGTAGGATGGAGCCGGGGGAGCAGGATGGAGCCGGGGGGGCAGGATGGAGCAATCGGGGCAGGATGGAGCCGGCGGGGCAGGATGGAGCTGGCAGGGCAGGATGGAGCTGGCGGGGCAGGATAGAACTGGTGGAGGGGGGGCAGGATGGAGCCGGCGGGGGGAGGCAGGATGGAGCTGGCGGGGGGGCAGGATGGAGCCGGCGGGGCAGGATGGTGGTGATCGGAGCAGGATGGAGACGGTGGGGCAGGATGGAACTGGCAGAGCGGGGCAGGATGGAGCCGGGGGGGCAGGATGGAGGCGGAGGAGCAGGATGGAGCTGGGTGGGAGCAGGATGGAGCCGGCGGGGCAGGATGGAGCTGGTGGGGGGGCAGGATGAAGCCGGCGGGTGAGGCAGGATGGTGCGGGGTGGGCAGGATGGAGCTGGCGGGGGGCAGGATGGAGCGCGGCGGGGCAGGATGGTGGTGATCGGAGCATGATGGAGACGGTGGGGCAGGATGGAACTAGCAGAGGGGGGCAGGATGGAGCCGGGGGGGCAGGATGGAGGTGGGGGAGCAGGATGGAGCTGGGTGGGAGCAGGATGGAGCCGGGGGGAGCAGGATGGAGCGATCAGGGCATGATGGAGCCGGGGGGGCAGGATGGAGGTGGGGGAGCAGGATGGAGCTGGGTGGGAGCAGGATGGAGCCGGGGGGAGCAGGATGGAGCGATCAGGGCAGGATGGAGACGGCGGGGCAGGATGGAGCCGGCGGGGCAGGATGGAGCTGGCGGGGGGGCAGGATGAAGCTGGCGGGGGAGGCAGGATGAAGCCGGGGTGGGCAGGATGGAGCTGGCAGGGGGGCAGGATGGAGCCGGCGGGGCAGGATGGTGGTGATCGGGGCAGTATAGAGCCGGCGGGGCAGGATGGTGGTGGGGGGCAGGATGGAGCCGGTGTGGGCAGAATGGAGCTGTGGGGGGGGGGCGGCAAGATGGAGCCAGGGGGGCAGGATGGTTGTGGGGGGGCAGGATGGAGGTGGGGGAGCAGGATGGAGCCGGGGGGGCAAGATGGAGCAATCGGCGCAGGATGGAGCCGGTGGAGCAGGATGGAGCTGGAGGGGCAGGATGGAGCCGGCAGGGGGAAGGCAGGATGGAGCTGGCGGGGGGGGCAGGATGGAGCCGGCGGGGCAGGATGGTGGTGATCGGAGCAGGATGGAGACGGTGGGGCAGGATGGAACTGGCAGAGGGGGGGCAGGATGGAGCCTGGGGGGCAGGATGGAGGCGGGGGGGAAGGATGGAGCTGGGTGGAGCAGGATGGAGCCGGGGGGAGCAGGATGGAGTGATCAGGGCAGGATGGAGCTGGCGGGGGGGCAGGATGAAGCCGGCGGGGGAGGCAGGATGGTGCCGGGGTGGGCTGGATGGAGCTGGCGGGGGGGCAGGATGGAGCCGGCGGGGCAGGATGCTGGTGATCGGGGCAGTATAGAACCGGCGGGGCAGGATGGTGGCGGGGGGCAGGATGGAGCCAGTGGGGGCAGGATGGAGCTGTGCGGGGGGGCGGCAAGATGGAGCCAGGGGGGCAGGATGGTTGCGGGGGGGGGCAGGATGGAGCCGGGGGTGCAAGATGGACCAATCGAAACAGGATGGAGCTGGTGGAGCAGGATGGAGCTGTCGGGGCAGGATGGAGCTGGCGGGGCAGGATGGAGCCGGCGGGGGGGGCAGAATGGAGCCGGCATGGCAGGATGGTGGTGATCGGAGCAGGATGGAAACGGTGGGGCAGGATGGAACTGGCAGAGGGGATGCAGGATGGAGCCGGGGGGGCAGGATGGAGGCGGGGGTGAAGATGGAGCTGGCCAGGACGGATGGTGCCTGAATGGGCAGGATGGAGCCGATGGTGGTGATCGGGGCAGAATGGAGCCAGCAGGGGGGGCAGGATGGAGCCGGGGGGGCAGGATTGTGGTGATCGGGGCAGAATGGAGCCAGCGGGGGGGGCAGGATGGTGGCGGGGGGGCAGGATGGTGGTGGGGGGGCAGGATGGAGCCAGGAGAGCAGGATGGAGCCGGCGGGGCAGGATGGACCTGGTCCGGTAAGGCCGGGGGGCCAACATGGAGCCGGGAGGGGCAGGATGGAGTTGGGAGGGCAGGATGGAGCCGGGGGGGGGGGGGGAAGGATGGAGATGGCGGGCGGCAGGATGGAGCCGAGGGGCAGGATGGAGACAGTGGGGCAGAATGGAGTCGGCGGAGTAGGATGGAGCCGGGGGGCAAGATGGAGCCGGCAAAGCAGCATGGAGCCGGCAGGGCAGGATGCAGGTGGGGGGGGGGCAGGATGGAGCCGGCGGGGCAAGATGCAGGCGGGGGGCAGAATGGAGCCGGCGGGGCAGGATGGTGGCGGGGGTGCATGATGGAGCCTGGGGTGGGCAGGATGGAGTGCTTAGTAACAGGGAGCAGTAGCAGGCAGTGTCCTGCTAGGACCTTGCATGATGTCAGAATGACATCAGTGTTCGGCATTGTGATTGGCTCGCTCATGGTCATATAATATGCGCATCACATATCACATGACTGCGAGCGGGCCAATCACAGCGCCGAACACAGATGCCATTCTGACATCATGCAAGGTCCTAGCAGGACACTGCCTTCTACTGCTCCCGGTTACCGAGCACTCGGCGGAGGGTAAGAATAACTATCTTTATTATTTTTAACTAGCTGTGAGCCCGATGCAAATGCATCGGGATTCTAGAACGTGCATTAATTTGATTATAGTAGTTATAGCTGTTAGCCTGATGCAAATGCATCGGGTATCTAAAATATGTTTATTGTTTTTTTAAAGATTTTTAAATAATAATCGCATCATCAATAGCAATAATATAAGCCATAGCATTATTATTAGCAGTAATAGCAGTATTAATAGCATTATTAGCAGTATTATGAGCATTAATAACAGTATTAATAGCATTAATAGCATTATTATTAGCATTAATAGCATTATTAATAGCATTATTAGCATTAATAATAGCATTAATAACATTATTAATAGCATTAATAGCATTATTCTTAGCATTAATAGCATTAATAATAGCATTATTAGCATTAATAATAGCATTAATAACATTATTAATAGCATTAATAGCATTATTATTAGCATTAATAGCATTATTAATAGCATTAATAGGATAAATATTAGCATTAATAGCATTAATAGCCTAATTAATAGCATTAATAGCATTATTAATAGCATTAATAGCATTATTATTAGCATTAATAGCATTAATAATGGCATTATTAGCATTAATAATAGCATTAATAACAGTATTAATAGCATTAATAGCATTATCATTAGCATTAATAGCATTATTAATAGCATTATTAGCATTAATAATAGCATTAATAACATTATTAATAGCATTAATAGCATTATTATTAGCATTAATAGCATTAATAATAGCATTATTAGCATTAATAATTAGCATTAATAACATTATTAATATATTAATAGCATTATTATATAGCATTTAATAGTGATACATATTATACATTTAATAGCATTAATACAATTAATTAGTAATTTAAAATTATATATTAATAGCATTATAATAGCATTATAGCATTATATTAGCATTAATAGCATTAATAATAGCATTATTAGCATTAATAATAGCATTAATAACATTATTAATAGCATTAATAGCATTATTAATTAGCATTAATATTATAGATTAATATTAGCATTAATAGCATAATTAATAGCATTAATAAGCATTATTAATAGCATTAATAAGCATTATTATTAGCATTAATAGCATTAATAATGCATTATTAGCATTAATAGCATATCAATAGTACATAATATAGATATATTAGCATAATACATTAATATGCATTATTAGCATTAAATGCATATATAGCATTAATAGAATATAGCATTAATAGTATTAATTATAGCAAATAATAGCATTAAACATTATTAATAGCATTAATAGCATTATTATTAGCATTAATAGCATTAATAATGCATTAATAGGATAAATATTAGCATTAATAGCATTAATGCATTATTAATGCATTATAGCATTATTATTAGATAATGCATTATAATAGATTATAGCATAATAATAGATCATTATTATAGCATTAATAGCATTATTATTAGCATTAATAGCATTAATAATAGCATTATTAGCATTATATGCATTAATAACATTATTAATACATTAATAGCATTATTATTGCATTAATGCATTAATCTATATGCATTAATAGCATTAATAATACATATAATAAATATATTAATACATTAATAGCATTATTAATAGCATTAATAGCATTATTATTAGCATATAGCATTAATATAGCATTATTAGCATTAATAATGCATTAATAACATTATTAATAGCATTAATAGCATTATTATTAGCATTAATAGCATTAATATAGCATTATTAGCATATAATAGCATTAATAACATTATTAATAGCATTAATAGCATTATTATTAGCATTAATAGCATTAATACATGATTATTAGCATTAATAGCATTAATAATACCATTAATAAGATAAATATTAGCATTAATAGCATTAATAGCATTATTAATAGCATTAATAGCATTATTATTAGATAAATAGCATTATAATAGCATTATTAGCATTAATAATAGCATTAATAACATTATTATAGCATTAATAGCATTATTATTAGATTAATGCATTAATAATCATTATAGGATAAATATTAGCATTGATACATTATAGCATAATTAATAGCATTATAGCATTATTATTAGCATTATAGCATATTATTAGGATTAATAGCATAATAGGATAAATATTAGATTAATACATTAATAGCATTATTATCATTATTATTATTAATAGCATTAATAATAGATTATTAGCATTAATAATAGATTAATAAATTATTAATAGCATTAATAGCATTATTATTAGCATTAATAGCATTATAATAGCATTATTAATTAATATAGCATTATTAAATTATTAATAATTAATAATTATTATTTTAATCATTAATTCATTAATATAAAATTTAGATTAATATTTATCATTATTAATACATTATTAATTTTTATATTATACATTAATAGCATTATATAGCTTTAATTATAATAGCATTAATACATATTATTATTAGCATTAATAGCATTATATTATGATTATTAGCTATTATAATAGCATTATTAGATTATATTTATATATGCATTAATAATTATTTAATAGCATTAATAGCATTATTATATAGCATTAATAGCATTTATTATTATTAGCATTAATAGCATTAATTAATACATTATGAATTATTAATTAGCATTAATACATTATTATTGCATTAATAGCATTATTTTAGATTATTATTTATTAATTATTATGTAATTTTATTATTTTTATTATTATTTTTTATTAATTTATAGCATTATTTTAACATTTTTTTTTTTTTTATTTTATTATTTTTATTATTATTAATTATTTTATTTAATTTATGTAATATTTATGTATTTTTATTATTATTTTATATTAATTTATTATTTTTAAGTGAGAGTGAGAACAGTTCTATTCAGGTCCGCATTTTTTTTTTTTATTATTATTTTTATTGATTATTTAATATTTTTATTTTTTTTTATATTTTTTAATTATTTTAAATTATTATTTTTATTATTTAATTTATTTATTTTTTTAATGAGAGTGAGAAACAGTTTTCATCAGTCGCATTTTGTTTTTTTATTATTCATTATTTATGAATTATTAATATTAATATTATTAATTTTTAATTATTTATTAATTAATTTTAAATTATTATTTTTATTATTTAATTTATTTATTTTTTTAAGGGAGAGTGAGACACAGTTCTCATTCAGGTCCGCATTTTGTTTTTTTTTTATTATTATTTTTCTTGAATTATTTAATATTTTTTATTTATTTTTTTATTAATTTTTAATTATTTTTAAATTATTATTTTTATTATTTAATTTATTTATTTTTTTAAGGGAGAGTGAGACACAGTTCTCATTCAGGTCCGCATTTGGTTTTATTTTTATTATTATTTTTATTGAATTATTTAATATTTTTTATTTATTTTTTTATTATTTTTTAATTATTTTTAAATTATTATTTTTATTATTTAATTTATTTATTTTTTTAAGTGAGAGTGAGACACAGTTCTCATTCAGGTCCGCTTTTTTTTTTTTTTTTTATTATTATTTTTATTTAATTATTTAATATTTTTTAATTATTTTTTAATTATTTTTTAATTATTTTTAAATTATTATTTTTTTTATTTAATTTATTTATTTTTTTAACTCAGAGTGAGACGCAGTTCTCATTCAGGTCCGCCTTTTTTTTCCCCATTGACATACATTAGCGGTGTGTCGGCGATTTTATGGCCGGCCACCTGGTTCTATTTGTCGGCCCTAAAATCGCGGACACACCGCTAATGCATGTCTATGGGCAGTGAGCTCGAATTCTAATTGGTCGGCGTTCAATCCGAAATCGGGCTGACTGCCCATAGAGATGCATTAGCGGTGTGTCCGCGATTTTAGGGCCGACAAATAGAACCAGGTGGGCGGCCATAAAATCGGCGACACACCGGTAATGTATGTCAATGGGAAAAAAAGTCGGACCTGAATGAGAACTGCGTCTCAGTTTTGAGGGGCTCTTCTGATTGGCTGAGGGCAGTATACCTCGACCAATCAGAAGAGGGCCTGAGATGTCATTGAGGTAGAATGGGAGATTTTTCTTCCATTCTATCTTAATGAGAAGGAAGAGGACGTCGGAGGTGGAAGATCCCCGGGGCCGGACGAAGAGGCGAAGATGGCGGAAATAAGAGAGAAGACCCCCGAGGCCGGAGGAAGAGGACGCCTGGCCGGACGGAGGAGTTGAGGATCGGACGGACGGACGGACGGACGGACGGACGATCAGATGACTTGAAGGGATGTAAGTGATCGACGGGGGCGTTAGGTTAGGGGACAGCGGGGGCTTCGGGTATAGGGCCTTAGGTAACAGCGACGTTAGGTTAGGGGACGGCGGGGGCTTAGGGGATAGGCGGCGGGGCTTAGGGGGTATCGGCGGGGGCCTAGGATACTACGGGGCTTAGGGGGTAGGGGCTTAGGGGCTGCTGCGGGGCTTAGGGGGTAGGGCCTTAGGGGCGGCGGTGGCTTAGGGGGTAAACGACGGGTCGGGGGTTAGGTGGTCGCGGCTTAGGGGATAGGGGCTTAGGGGGTATCGGCGGGGGCTTAGGATGCTGCGGGTCGGGGGTTAGGTGGTCGGGGCTGCTGCGGGGCTTAGGAGGTAGGGGCGGCGGTGGCTTAGGGGGTAGACGGCGGGGCTTAGGGGGTATCGGCGGGGGGTTAGGATGCTGCGGGTCGGGGGTTAGGTGGTCGGGGCTTAGCGGGTGGCGACTTAGGGGTAGGGGCGGCGCACTGAGGGGGTGGCTAAGAGCATGGGGCTGTAGTGTACACCGCTATGGTATACTACAGTCCCATGGCCATACGCCTGTCAGGGGTAAAGCGTATGGCCATGGGACTGTAGTATACCATAGCGGTGTACACTACAGCGCCGGGCGGCGGGGCTTAGGGGGTATCGGCGGGGGGTTAGGATGCTGCGGGTCGGGGGTTAGGTGGTCGGGGCTTAGCGGGTGGCGACTTAGGGGTAGGGGCGGCGCACTGAGGGGGTGGCTAAGAGCATGGGGCTGTAGTGTACACCGCTATGGTATACTACAGTCCCATGGCCATACGCCTGTCAGGTGTAAAGCGTATGGCCATGGGACTGTAGTATACCATAGCGGTGTACACTACAGCGCCATGCTCTTAGCCAGCCCTGGCTTTGTTAGCGAAGCGACTCGCAATGCCCGCTTCGCGGGCATTGCTTCGCAAGACTGCAACGACTCGCAATGCCCGCTTTGCGGGCATTGCTTCGTGAGTCGCCGTGGCCGCGTAGCGGCCACGGGGAGAGTCCAGGAGAAGCAGCTCGCTCGCTAACAAAGCCACCGGAAGTTGCGCCGCTCCGACGGAAGTCGCTACGGCAATTATATAATAGATACATTTGTAATAATACATTATTTTACAATTGTGTATAATGCACTGTGAAATCAAATCACTAAAGAAGTAGCCCTAAACATCGCAGAATACTACAACGCTACTATAATAGTTCTAAGCAAAACCTGGTGGGACGATTCACAGAAACCCAGCTGGTTATACCTGGAAGAAGCAAACCTCCCGAAACACAAACTCAACTTACTTTTACTCTCTCACCTCTGCGACAAATCAAAAAGGCTCCCTAAAGAACTAACTATTAAAGCCACGATACAGGCATGGAAACAACTCGTTGCAAAAACATCAGAAAACTCCCCTGCCTCCACCCATGAATGGATCTCAATTGATATTCTGACATTGCTGATCCCATCTCTAAATATAGACTTATGGAAAAATAAAGGAATCAAATTCCTATCAGACATTTTTGACAGACACAACTGCCTTGTCCCCTTTGACCAACTACAGTCCAAATTTTTCCTGCAGGACACAGACCTCCAAACATGGGGAAAAATTAATTCCTACATAGTAAAAAAATCTCCAAATTTCTACCTACCACTAACCATTGCACATTTATTTAAGTTTCACCACAGTCCTATTTTCTGGACCACCAAAAACATCTATAAGGCGATAAATCTGGACCACACACTAAATAAAACCACCAGTTTGATAGCATGGGAAAAGGAATTAGGAATCCACATCGACACCGAATCTATGAGTCAAACTCTATTGAATCTTCCGAAAATGATTCCTTGTTCAACTCTACTAGAAACCCATTACAAATCGCTTACAAGGTGGTATTTCACTCCACAACGCCTACACCTTGTGAAAGAAGACAACTCCCCACTTTGTTGGAGGTGCAATCGCGAAATCGGCACAACCTTGCACATTTTTTGGTCCTGTGAAGGTCTGAAAGCATTCTGGAACAAAATTCAATTTTTAATTTACGACCTCACATGCAACTCTCTCACCCTAACTCCAGAGCTCGTTACTCTCCTGATAGGTGCAGAACAAATTCCCTCGCAAGTTAGACCTATCATAACCCACATTATATTATCCGCAAAAACCTTAATCGCCTCACTATGGAGAAACTCCGAAGGCCCTTCATTCCCAATCCTACTTGAAAAAGTTGCTTCACACAACTCACATGAACTCGCACATGCCTTGAGACAAAATAGGATAATCAAATATTACAAGAAATGGGACCCATGGAATAGGATTTTCCCTCCATCTCACACTCTGAGTGCACACTAATAGAAGAACAGAACTTGACTTAATATTTTAAGCAGACAGACTCTGCTCCTCCATCCTTTTCCCCCACCTTTTCCCCCTTACCCTCCCTCTCCCCTTCCAAATTCTCTTCGGTTATTTAGTTAAATGTTGGACTAAAACAGAAGATTTTTTCCCTTACTATATTATAGCAACCATGATGAAACATTAGTATACTACTTTCGAACTACTTTCAAGAGAAGATTTCTCATCTGAAGAAAGAATGTTTATTAAACAATGCTTTATTATATGCTATGACTACCCTTTACAAATTACATGCTTGTTAATAACCTGACACAACTTAATAATTTGTTGTACATGTTTATCAAAAGAATAAAAAAATATTTGAACAAGAAGTAGCCCTAAGGAGCAGGGGGATGAGGGGGACCGCGGGGAGCGGGAGCGCGGGCAGGGCAGGAGGAGCGGGGGGGGGGAGTGCAGGCAGTACAGCAGGAGCAGTGGGGCTCAGAGGAGAGCCGCTCGGCTCTTTTGCATACGCTGCGCTAATTGGCCGCCGCGTCTGCCGGCGACCAGTGAGCGCTGGCGAGCGATTTTGGTGTCAGACAGACACGATTAGGAGATTATATAGCAGATTACCTATAGAATCCATAATGATGATTAAGGGCAGACGGAGCTTTCTACAATCTCATGTATATATAATGCTTCTTACCTCCCCGGGGGGTTTCCATGTTATAGACTGGGTATTCATGTAAAGCTCTTGACCACTGGCAGCCCATGGTGTAAAATGTCCTACTTCAATATTTTGTACAACCCTAAGACCAGTATTATATGTGAATCTCCAGTTTGTTATCTTATATGAATGTACGGATTCCCCTTGGTCATTAAAGTAATATGTCGGCTTCATTGGATCCGGTGGATTCTTCATCATTTGTATGTAGCGCTGTAACTTCCGTGTGTATTGTAGAAATCCGGTTGTGGAACTTTCTTGATATTTGTCTTTTATAAATAAGAACATTTCATGTAGAGCTTTGGCCAGGACTTCTACTGCGTAATACAGTCTCGGAGAGACCCCTGATGACAGGTAATTCATTGTACTTGGCAATGTATACTCCTGTGTAACATTAAAACCATCAATTGTCCAATTGAATGTAATGAAGGAATCTTTATCTGCATTTTCTCCTCTTGAATCTAGTATTCTCCAGATCTTCTCATCCTCGGAATCAATGAAAGGTTTGCTGTAGTTTCTCACGAGATCTTCTACACCTGGAAAAGGTTGTGATGAAATCTCCACTACTAGACTCCCATTAAATAATGGAAAGTCTTTATTATGAATGAGGACACTGGAGACCCAGGATGGAGGAAAGATGAAAGTTTTGTCAATATACAGATGTCTTAGTTCATGTACTTTCCTAATTCCTTGAGTGTAGACCCCACACATTACAATGATATTGACTTTTGGATGCTTCAAAATTGATAAAGTATCAGAAGTAATATAAACTGAAAGTTTCATGATGAAGGCGGCACAGATCCCGTGTTCTCTCATGTATTTTGTTAGTATTTGCAGTTCATTCTCTCCAGTTTCATCATCTGACACACAAATCCCAACCCAGGTCCAGCCGAAATGCTCCAACAGTTTGGTGATTACCAGATTGTGGATGTGGTGACTTTGGACTGTTCGGAAAACATGTGGATAGAGGCGTCTATCAGACAATGAGTGATCGGTGGCTCCATAACTGATCTGCAAAACATAAAGTAAATTGATAAACTAAGAATCTGAAGAAACACCTTAATAAGTCGCAATATGTTTGCACCCAATATATGCAAACAATGGGTGGGACATGGTCAACTCAGGGCATGGTCACACCGCTCATCAAATTCATCATAACGTTTCTACTAAAGAGCATAACTTTCTCCTGAAATGTGCACCAGCCCCCGACTACTATCCATTTCTGGAGAATCATCCCTGTCTGAGCTCATAGTGTAATGTGAAAGGTGAAAAAAAAGCATTTATATACTTACATTTTCTAATGTAAATGAGGCACAGTCTACATCTTGGAGAATGTAGACTGTCTGGCAGGTTAATAGTTAACATTTCAGCCGAATGATAGAACATGCTGGGAGACCTGATGTGATGTCCAACCATGTGACTATAATAGGTGGAGCTAAATCCCCATCTAATATATAATTGTCTAAGGTGACTGTTGGTCACAGAAATCGCGCAAATAGGCGCGCAAATTCAGAGTTCGAATTTCGGGCCAATCTGCAGCCCGGCGACAGCGGCGCGTTAGCACCGCTGTCACGAGGATACATGAGTCCGGCCAACGGTGGGACACAGCGAGTGCGAGCCAGCCGGGAGATGACCGGCGTCAACCGGTCATCTCCTGGCTGGCGAGCCGCTGACCTCTGTGCAGCAGTAGCCGCAGCTGAGCTCCAGTCATCTCCCGGCTGGCGAGCCGCTGACCTCTGTGCAGCAGTAGCCGCAGCTGAGCTCCGGTCATCTCCCAGCTACTCATAGTGGTGGTGGCCTTCGCAGCATTTAAACCGCGCACCAAGCCGCAGTACCCTTCTGATTGGTCGCCGTTGCGACCAATCAGAGAGGTAGCATGGCTTGGTGTGCGGTTTGAATGCAATCCCCATCCTTGCAGCCTCCTCCATCCCTCTCAGCCTCCTCCGTCCTCACAGCCTCTACCATCCCCTCAGCTTCCCCATCCTCACAGCCTCTTCCATCCTCACAGCTTCATCCATCCCCTCAGCCTCCCCATCCTCACAGCCATCTCCATCCCTCAGCCTCCTCTATCCTCACAGCCTCCTCCATCCTTACAGCCTCCTCCATCCTTACAGCCTCCTCTATCCTCACAGCCTCCTCTATCCTCACAGCCTCCTCCATCCTTACAGCCTCCTCCATCCTTACAGCCTCCTCCATCCTCACTGCCTCCTCAATTCCCTCAGCCTCCCCATCCTCACAGCCTCCTCCATCCTCACAGCCTCCTCCATCCTCACAGCCTCCTCCATCCTTACAGCTTCCTCCATCCCCTCAGCCTCCCCATCCTCACAGCCTCCTCCATCCCCTCAGCCTCCTCCATCCTCACAGCCTCCCCATCCTCACAGCCTCCTCCATCCCCTCAGCCTCCTCCATCCTCACAGCCTCCTCCATCCTTACAGCCTCCTCCATCCTTACAGCCTCCTCCATCCTCACTGCCTCCTCAATCCCCTCAGGCTCCCCATCCTCACAACCTCCTCCATCCCTACAGCCTCCTCCATCCTCACAGCCTTCTCCATCCTCACAGCCTCCTCCATCCTTACAGCTTTCTCCATCCCCTCAGCCTCCCCATCCTCACAGCCTCCTCCATCCCCTCAGCCTCCTCCATCCTCACAGCCTCCTCAATCCACTCAGCCTCCCCATCCTCACAGCCTTCTCCATTCCCACAGCCTCCTCCATCCTCACAGCCTCCTCCATCCTCACAGCCTACTCCATCCTTCAGCCTCCTCCATCCCTCAGCCTCCTTCATCCTCACAGCCTCCTCCATCCTCACTGCCTCCTTAATCCCTCAGGCTCCCCATCCTCACACCTCCCCATCCTCTCAGCCTCCCCATCCTCACAACCTCCCATCCGCTCAGCCTCCCCATCCTCGCAGCCTCCTCCATCCCCTCAGCCTCCTCCATCCTCACAGCCTCCTCCAGCCTCACAGCCTCCTCCATCCTCACTGCCTCCTCAATCCACTCAGCCTCCCCATCCTCACAGCCATCTCCATTCCCACAGCCTCCTCCATCCTCACAGCCTCCTCCATCCTCACAGCCTACTCCATCCCTCAGCCTCCTCCATCCCCTCAGCCTCCTTCATCCTCACAGCCTCCTCCATCCTCACTGCCTCCTCATCCTCACAACCTCCCCATCCTCTCAGCCTCCCCATCCTCACAGCCCCCCAATCCTCACAGCCTCCTCCATCCTCACAGCCTCCCCATCCTCACAGCCTCCTCCATTCTCACAGCCTCCCCATCCTCACAGCCTCCCCATCCTCACGTATTCCTCCATCCCCTCATCCTCCTCCATCCTCACAGCCTCCTCCATCCCCTCAGCCTCCCCATCCTCACAGCCTCCTCCATCCTCTCCAGGCAGACGATGGAATGGAGCGCCGGTAAGTGTCCCCGCAGTATGTGGGCTCCTCACTGCCTCCTCCATCCCTCAGCCTCCCCATCCTCACAGCCTCTCCATCCTCACAGCTTCCTCCATCCTCACAGCCTCCCTATCCTCACAGGCTCCTCCATCCTCACTGCCTCCTCAATCCCCTCAGCCTCCCCATCCTCACAGCCTCCTCCATTCCCACAGCCTCCTCCATCCTCACAGCCTCCTCCATCCTCACAGCCCTCCACCTCACAGCTCTCCATCCTCCAGCCTCTCCATCCTCAGCCCTCCATCCTCAGCCTCCCATCTCACGCCTCCCAATCCTCAGCCTCCCATCCTCACAGCCTCCCCATCCTCCAGCCTCCCCATCCTCACAGCCCTCTCCCATCCTCTCAGCCTCCCCATCCTCACAGCCCCATCTCACAGTCCTCACAGCCTCCTCCATCCTCACAGCCTCCTCCATCCTCCACAGCCTACTCCATCTCTCACAGCCTCCTCCATCCTCACAGCCTCCCCATCCTCACCATCTCCTCCATCCTCAAGCCTCCTCCATCCTCACAGCCTCCTCCATCCTCACAGCCTCCTCCATCCTCACAGCCTTCCTCCACTCAGCCACAGCCTCCCCATCCTCACAGCTCCCATCCTCACGCCTCCTCATCCTCAGCTCCTTCACAGCCTCCATCCACTCCTGCATCCTACAGCCTCCATCCTCCATCCTCTAAGCCTCCTCCAAGCCCCACCTCAAGCCCCCCTGCCCCATCCTTATAGCCTCCCTTCCTCACAGCCTCCTCCACCTCACAGCCTCCTCCATCCTCACAGCCTCCTCCAACCTCTCAGCCTCCTCATCCCCTCAGCCTCCTCCATCCTCAGCCTCCTCCATCCTCACAGCCTCCTCCAACCCCTCAGCCTCCCCATTCTCACAGCTCCTCATCCACACTCCTTACTCTGTCTATTAGGTCAGTCAGTGTGATGCAGTTTGCTCCTGTCTATAAGGTCTGCCAGTCAGTGCGATGCAGTTCACTCTTGTCTACAAGGCTGTCAGTCAGTGTGACGCACTTCACTCCTGTTTACAAGGTCTGTCAGTCAGTGTGATCTCCTTCACTCCTGTGTACAAGGCTGTCAGTCAGTGTGACGCACTTCACTCCTTTTTACAAGGTATTGTAGAATACGCGATGCGTTAGAATCGGGCCACCATCTAGTAGGACATAATGAGTTTTCTCACTTAGCTCCACCCACTATGGTCACATGATCGGGACATTACACAGGTCCTTTAGACAGGCAAGTTAATAGTGAGTTAACTATTAACCTGCCAGACAGTCTATGTCCTCCAAGCTGTAGACTGACTGCCTCAGAGAATGTAAGTGTATAAATGATTTTTTTCACCTTTCACATTACACTCTGAGCTCAGACAGGGATGGTTAGAATAGTATTATAAAGCTACAGCTACAGACAAGGATAGCTGGGGGGGGGCATAAATGACCTGACAGCTTCCCTTTAAAGCGAACCTGTCACCCCCTCCAGGCATCTAAAAATAACATAGCCACCTTCTCCAGCACTAAGGCTGCAGTCTGACAAGGCGTCTATAGCATTTATGCTCCCTTTATTCACTGAAATAAAGACTTTTATAAGATCTGTTTCAAACCTGACCCGAGACCGGGAGGCGGGTTTTCAAGCGTCTATCTCCCTCCTCTGTGGTGTCAGTCATCCCTCTCTGCTCTCTGTGCACCTCCTCCAGGGCCACCTCCCTGCCTGCACTACAGAGTTTTGTCAGCTCTGCTACAACGTAGAGCTGCTGTTATAAGAGACCCCACAGTAGTAAATCTAGCAGGAGGATCCTGAGCAGACAAAGCACTGCCTGCTACATAGCAGCCCTTGAGCTGAGCAGGTTTCACTTTCAGTTTCTTGTACCCAGCAGCATTGCTCCTCAGCCCCTGATCTAAAGCACAAACTCTACTCTGCTGCACTGCTGACAGCTCAGCTCAAGGGCTGCTACGTAGCAGGCAGTGCTTTGTCTGCTCAGGATCCTCCTGCTAGATTTACTACTGTGTGGTCTCTTATAACAGCAGCTCTACGTTGTAGCAGAGCTGAGAAATCTCTGTAGTGCAGGCAGGGAGGTGGCCCTGGAGGAGGTGCACAGAGAGCAGAGAGGGATGACTGACACCACAGAGGAGGGAGATAGACGCTTGAAAACCCGCCTCCCGGTCTTGGGTCAGGATTGGAACAGATCTTATAAAAGTCCTTATTTCAATGAATCAAAGGAGCATAAATGCTATAGACGCCTTGTCAGACTGCAGCCTTAGTGCTGCAGAAGGTGGCTATGTTATTTTTAGATGCCTGGAGGGGGTGACAGGTTCGCTTTAAGTTATTCAATAATGATTTCTGAGACAATAAAACACACGTTGTCACACAGGACAAAACATCACATGAACACAGGAAGGTATACGAGGAATATTATATACATCATCAAGATTAGAGATGAAATATGAGCAAACATAAAAATCATGGGGCCTTATAGCATAAGTCATAATTGGTCTCTACTCCTCATATAAAAACATACAATCTTTGGAGGGGTCATTGCTCATAGGAAACCCCGAGCGGGTTTATAATACAGAGGACCGCGCTCTATCTACACAGAGGCCTCTTTGTGGTGAAAGGGCTTATGTGATTATCTGAGACAGGATATTCTGGATTAATCTTTGAGTTATAAGAGACTAAATAAAAGATGGTGAAAAATCACATGGAATACAGATAACAGAAAGCAAAATATGAAACCTATAGGAAAATGATCTATGGTTCAAAGTATGGGATTAAATGGATGGATATTTATAGAGATGTGCCCCAATAATAATAATAATAATAATATTAATAATAATAAAACTTTATTTGTATAGCGCCAACATATTCCGCATCGCTTTACAGTACAATGGTATAAGAAAAATATACAATACAGAATGGTAGGTAATACAGACCAGTAGTTACTAGGGATGAGCGAGTATGCTTGTCACTACTCGGTACTCGCACGAATATCTCGGTACTCAGGGTACTCGGCGAGTACCGAGTAATCTCGCGATACTCTTACTATGCTCTGGGTCCACCTCCCTGCATGTTGGCGCTCTTTACAGAGCCAGCCCGCATGTAGGGATTGGCTGACAGACACTGTAATGCCACAGCCATGTTGGTTGTGGCATTACAGTGATTGGCTGGCCGCACAGCGTCATCAGGTCTTTATAAGACCTGACCATGCTGTGCTCGTCACTCTGCTCCACAGACAGTCAGTGTAGGGAGAAATGCTGCTTATTCAGGGACAGATTTGTGGCCTTTCAGCTAGTGTAGGCGCTGGGCTGCCATTCTAATTACCACAACAGTCCTTCTGAAGACTAATAGAGCAGTATACAAGCAGGCAGGGAGGCAGGCTATATAGCAAACTTTGTTGTGCCAGTATACCAGCCTGCATCACATCTGGGGCCGGTGTCCAGGCTCATCCATCCCAAAACATTGCTTTTAGGGATTAATTTAGCTCTCTATAGGCAGGAGAAGGTTTTAGCGTAAATTAGGATACGCCAAAAGACTCTCTATTCTCGTCAGCGTTTGTGTCTGACCAGTCCACCTGAGGGCCTTAATCTCAAATCTCAGTGTCCAGCTAAAAACCAAATCTTGTCTGCATTCACTTTGCATATTAGTGCAGCAGGACTAGAATTTAGCGTAAATTAGGATACATCAAAAGACTCGCTATTCTCGTCAGCATTTGTGTCTGACCAGTCCACCTGCCGGGATTAAACCGCTGTAATATATAATCTCAGTGTGCAGCTAAAAATCATCTTTTGGACGTCTTCATTTAGCTGTATACAGGCAGTTAATTATAACACAGATGAGTCCTGCACACAGAGAACAGGTCTGTAGGAACCTGTTCACACCGCCAGCATAATTGGAAACAAAAAGCTATTGCGACAAAAAACAACAGTACACTGCAGTAAAAATATTAAAATGCAAGTGCAGTATAAAAATGTTATAACAAATACAGGGTACTTAGTTAATCTGTTTTTTTGCGCAGAAAAAGTTATTTTAAGCCACGTCACTATCTTCAAAGTGTACCCATCTCAGACGCGGTCCTAACTGTTGTATTAAAAACCTGACTGGTGTGAATACTTACCAGTAAACAGGAGCCAGCATGACCGGTGTCTGAAGTGGAATGAAGGCGACGGGGCTCTATGTGTGCAGGGCCCAGAGAGGGGCGGGAACTCCATCTCTTGCATGGCAAGAGGCAATTAATTATAACACAGATGAGTCCTGCACACAGCGAACAAGTCTGTAGGAACCAGTTCACACCGCCAGCATAATTGGAAACAGTGGCTTAAAATAACTTTTTCTGCGCAAAAAAACGGATTAACTAAGTACCCTGTATTTGTTATACCATTTTTATACTGCACTTGCATTTTAATATTTTTACTGCAGTGTACTGTTGTTTTTTGTCGCAATAGCTTTTTGTTTCCTGTATACAGGCAGCACAGCATTGAAAAAGCGTAAGGCCGGTGGCAAAGGACAAGGTAGTGGATGTGATGGTGGTGCAGGCAGAGGCCAAGGCCATGTGCAAGCTCGAATTGCGCAACGACAAACGCCCACATCATCTCGCTCGACCTTCCTGTCACAATTTCTAGGGGACCGCAGAAGTACTCCACTATTAAACAAAGACCAGTGTCAACAGGTTGTTACTTGGATTGCGGATAATGCTTCCAGTCAGTTTGGCACCACCACAAATACCCTGTCTTCCACACGGTCAAGTGTCAGTAGCCGTGAGACTGGACCGCACATTCCACAACCTGATCCTCCTTCTGGCCTCTCGCCAGCTCCACTTGAAGTGAGTCATGAGGAGATCGTATGTACCAATGCACAAATATTTGAGCAGCCACGGTCTCACGAAGGCAACGGTGGGAACGTGTCTCAACAAGAGGCGGACGATGATGAGACACAATTGCCAGAAAGTCAGGAGGAGGACCAGGGTGCGGAGGTGGAAGACGACGTGGTGGATGATCCAGTAATTGACCCAACCTGGCAGCAGGACATGCAGAGCGAGGACAGCAGTGCACAGGGGGAGTTAGGCGTAGCATCACAACAGGCCGGAAGAAGCAGGGTGGTGGCCGCAGGCAGAAGACATGCAACCATTCCCCAGAACAACAACACGACAGAAGTTGCCAGTACAACTGTTAGGGCTTCCCGAGTCTGGCTGTTTTTTAAGGTGTCTGCAGATAATTCCAAAAAGGCCATTTGCAACCCCTGCCATGCCACCATCAGCAGGGGTAGCAAAACTAGCAGCCTGACCACCACCAGCATGATCAGGCACATGTCAGCATAGCACCCGACTTTGTGGAATGTACACCAGAGTCCAGGAGCAGTGTCTGCGGGTGACACCGCTGCGTCTTCCACTGTTGCGCGTGCAAGACAATCCCCTGTCCATGCTGCTTGCGAAGATGCCTCCTGTCCTTCACCTGTAGTTGCACAAGCAGAAATAGCACCATCATCAACCACGTCCTTGTCCCAGCGCAGCGTTCAGTTATCCTTAGACCAATCTTTGGAACGCAGGTGCAAATACGCTGCCAACGCCCCACATGCCACAGTTCTAAACGCACACATTTCGCGACTGCTTGTGCTGGAAATGTTGCCTTTTAGGCTAATGGAGACGGAAGCATTCCGCAACCTGATGGCCGCGGCTGTCCCACGTTACTCGGTCCCCAGCCGCCACTATTTTTCCCGGTGTGCCGTCCCCGCATTACATAAGCACGTGTCACAAAACATCATACGTGCCCTTAACAACGCAGTTTCAGGCAAAGTCCACCTAACCACGGACACGTGGACAAGTGCTTGTGGGCAGGGCCGGTACATCTCGCTGACGGCACACTGGGTTAATATTCTGGAAGCCGGGACCCAGTCTGAGCTTGGGACGGAACATGTCCTTCCGACACCAAAGATTGCAGGCCCTAACTCAGTCAGGGTTTCACCCACAGTGTACAGCTCCGGAAGATCATGCTCCTCAGCCTCCTCCTCCTCCTCCACTTCAGCCTCCACACCAGTCCCAAGCTGGAAGCACTGCAGCACTGCCTCGGCTAAGCGGCAACAGGCTGTGCTGAAGCTAATGTGCGTAGGTGACAAACCCCACAATGCTGAAAAGTTGTGGACAGCTCTGAAACAGCAGGCAGATCACTGGCTCACACCGCTGAACCTACAGCCAGGCATGGTCATGTGTGACAATGGCCGGAACCTGGTGGCGGCACTGAGGCGAGGCGAGCTGACACATGTTCCATGCGTGGCCCATGTTCTCAACCTCGTGGTTCAGCAGTTTATTAAATCCTACGCGGAGCTATCTGATCTGCTCGTCAAAGTACGCCGCCTGTGTGCCCATTTTAGAAAGTCACCTACTGCTTCTGCCGCCCTTGCTGGCTTTCAGCGGCGTTAGCAGCTTCGCTCACAGAGTGGTGTGTGATGTCCCCACGCGTTGGAATTCCACACTGCACATGTTGGTCAGGATTTGTGAGCAGAAGAGGGCAATTGTTGAGTACCAGCATCAACTAGGCCGTCGGTATACGGTTCAAACTCCACACATAGGACCTCAGGAGTGGACATGGATGTCCGACATATGTACCGTCCTCCAAAACTTTGAGAACTCCACCAAGATGGTGAGCGGCGATGATGCCATCATTAGCGTCACCATCCCGCTTCTCTGTCTTCTAAAACGCTCTCTGCTGAAAATCAAAGACGATGCATTGCAGGCTGAGCAGGATGAGTTGCAGCAAGAACCCGTACTGGGTGATTACACACAGCCCAGCCTCGTCTCATCCCAATGTGCATTGGAGGACTATGATGAGGAGGAGGAGGATGAAGAAATAGAGCTACTTTCATGCAGAATTGACGGTAATACATGCACAACCGTCAGACTGTCGGTTCAGTGTGGATGGCCAGAGGACAGGGGAGAGGAGGAGGAGGATGATGAGGCCAGCATGGACAGTCATGCTGTTGGTGAGGACTCTGAAGTCTTGCCTGTTAACAGTCTGGCGCACATGGCTGACTTTATGTTACGATGCTTGTCTCGTGACCCTCGCGTTATCAACATCTTGGGGGACACTCATTACTGGTTGGTGACATTTTTAGACCCACGCTACAAGGAGAACTTTATTTCTCTTATTCCCGAGGCGGAAAGGTCTACAAAAATACTGCAGTACTAGGAGGCCATAGTAGCGGAATTAGTCAAAAAATTCCTTTCTGAAAACACTAGCGGCAGAGGTCACGATTCGGTGGACAACCAAGGCGTCCGGCCGAGAGAGGCACAAGTCCAATCCAGCAGAGGTAGGGGAACACTCTCAAAGATCTGGGACACCTCCCGTACCACAGGCCCTGAGGTGCGGGGTAGTGTGACAAGGACTGCAAAGTTTGCGAAGATGCTGAGGGAGTACCTTGCAGATCATACAAAAGTGCTCCTAGACTCCTCAGTGCCTTATAATTATTGGGTATCCAAGCTGGACACATGGCAGGAATTGTCTCTACGCCTTGGAAGTCCTGGCCTGCCCTGCCGCTAGCGTTTTGTCAGAGGGTGTTTTTAGTGCCGCAGGTGGAATCATTACTGATAAACGCACCCGCCTGTCAACTGAAAATGCTTACAGGGTGACTGTGATCAAGATGAGCAAGGGTTGGATTGGGCCTGACTTCACCACACCACGACCAAATGATAGCGGAATTTAAATTTTGTGCTGGTAAATTGCCATGTACGTCCGCACACCCACACATGCGTACACACTTCATAACTTTGGCTACTTGCTGTACTGCTCCTCCTTCTCCTCACCCGCCGCCATCATATGATCAGTGCGACCGTGGTTCATGATGCCACGAAAACAAATTTTTTACATCATATTTATGATGATAAAATAATAAAGAGGGGAGTAACCGGGCACCTCCAGGATTCATGCGGTATATGCAACACTTATGTACCTTGTATTTCCACCACAAATCCCTGTTAATGGCGTTGCAGCGCCTTGTGGCAAAATTCCATGTATATCAAAAGTTCAAAGAAGAGGCGGCACTCACCATTAGTAGATCTTGTGCTTTATTGCATCGATGTGGGAGAGGTGGTGCAGAGGGCGCGGACGACAGCACGCCGTTTCGGAGGCTCAGCTCCTTTGATGAACTTTTGATATTTATGATAATGATGACCCTAACCGTTCAAAAGTTAGGCAGTAGTTTCATGTATACCCCCCAGGGGTAAATGTTTTAGTCCATACTTACAGAATGGGCATTACAAGTATAGGAGACCTGCTCCTTTGTAATGGGAACAATATTTAGAGGCTCTCCTCCATGTTTCTTTCCAGGGACATTGAAGTGCCTCCCAACTTTTGGCAGCCCTGCCTAGGGCAATACTACAAGAGACCCACTTCCTTATAATGGGCACAATATGAAAAGAGGCCCTCATGCACGCCTCTATCCAGGGGCATCATAGTGCCACACAATTTTTGGCTTCCCTGCCTAGGGCAATACTACAAAAGACCCGCTTCCTTATAATGGGCACATTATTTAAAGAGGCCCAAATGCATGTGTGGCACCCTGGTTGGGGCACCACAGAACTCTTGGTACACAAATGGAGAGGAAATAGCAAGCAACACTCACAACCTTAAAACACCTTAGACACCCTGTTTTACCCCAGGCCTCTAGGGGGAGCTTCACTGGTTACCTTGAGCCAGTTCCCCCTATAAATAGGGTCCTGGATAGTGATAGGCGAATCCTAAATTAATCGGAATCGCTTGATTCTAGCGAGTCCGAGCCCGGGACTCGCTACTCGTTGCGAGTCTAGCTAGTCCAATGTTAATGAATGGGGAAGCGAGTAATAGCGAGTAGTGTGCAATTTACAAATCACAGATGTGTCTTGGAAGCTTCAGCCTGAAGCAATCCTAGTTTGTCAGAGACTCTGACAAAACTAGGATTGCCATTGATTTGTATTGGACTCGTTTACTGTGCAAGTAATTGCTGGGAAACTCGCACAGATAAGAGTCCGGCTGTCTGCTCAGTGTGCAGGCTGCCGCAGCTCCAGGGTCCTAGAGCCCGCCTGCTGCCTGATGTAGCAGAGCTGAGATTGTTCTCAGTCTGCTCACTCCCTGTGCATAGACATCTATATCTATGCAAAGGGATGTAGCAGAGAGGACATCGTGTTTTGGACTACGTCGGACAGAAGAGGATTTTTTTAATTAAAGATGGAGTCCCTAATGGCTTTTTTTTATTTCTAATAAAAATTTTTCTCTGTGTTGTGTTTTTTTTAGAAATTCATGGCGGTCATGTCTAATATTGGCGTGACCACCATAAAGTTCGGGCTTAGGGCCAGCTGATAATACAAAGCTGGCCCTAACCTCTTTATTACCCAGCATGCCACCGCCTCCAGGGCCGCTGGAAGAGCGGGGTTCAGCGCCAGTGGATGGCGCTTCAATGAACGCGCCATCTTCTAGGGCGGCTGCAGGCTGCAATTTGCAGCATGGGGTGCCCAGAAAGCTTGGGCATCCCTGCGCTGTGGATTCCAGCCCCCAGCTGCTTAGCTGTACCTGGCTAGACATAGAAATTGCGCGGAGCCCCACGCATTTTTTTTTTATTATATCATGAAATTCATGAAATACCGTATATACTCGTGTATAAGCCGAGTTTTTCAGCACAAAAAATGTGCTGAAAAGTCCCCCCTCGGCTTATACACGAGTATATACGGTAATCATAAAAAAAAAAAAAAAATATACCCGTCTGTATACAGCCCCCCCCGTGGTATACCGGGCCCCCCCTGTGGCAACCTGTAAAGGAAGCGATGATTATACTTATCGGGTCGCTGTCGCCGACGCCGCCGCTCTGTCACCGTCCGTCACCGCGCTCCTCCTGGTCTTCATGCTTCCTTCACCGTCGCACAGGAAATGACGTCATTTTCTGTGCGCCCGTGAAGGAAGCATGAAGACGGGAAGGAGCGCGGTGACGGACGGTGACAGAGCGGCGGCGTCGGCGTCGGCTACAGCGACCCGATAAGTATAATCATCGCTTCCTTTACAGGTTGCCACAGGGGGGGCCCGGTATACCAGGGGGGAGGGCTGTATACAGCCGGGTACCGCTGTATACAGCGGGGGCTGCTGTATACAGCGAGGGCTGCTGTATACCCCTCTGGGGCTGCTAAATACCCTCTGGGGCTGCTGTATACCCCTCTGGGGCTGCTATATACCCCTCTGGGGCTGCTGTATACCCCTCTGGGGCTGCTGTATACCCCTCTGGGGCTGCTGTATACAGCTCTGGGGCTGCTGTATACCCCTCTGGGGCTGCTATATACCCCTCTGGGGCTGCTGTATACCCCTCTGGGGCTGCTGTATACCCTCTGGGGCTGCTATATACCCCTCTGGGGCTGCTGTATACCCCCACCCCTCTGGGGCTGCTGTATACCCCTCTGGGGCTGCTGTATACCCCTCTGGGGCTGCTATATACCCCTCTGGGGCTGCTGTATACCCCTCTGGGGCTGCTGTATACCCCTCTGGGGCTGCTGTATACCCCTCTGGGGCTGCTATATACCCCTCTGGGGCTGCTATATACCCTTCTGGGGCTGCTATATACCCCTCTGGGGCTGCTATATACCCCTCTGGGGCTGCTGTATACCCCTCTGGGGCTGCTGTATACAGCTCTGGGGCTGCTGTATACAGCTCTGGGGCTGCTGTATACAGCTCTGGGGCTGCTTATATACCCCTCTGGGGCTGCTGTATACCCCTCTGGGGCTGCTGTATACCCCTCTGGGGCTGCTGTATATAGGGGCTGCAATACCACTTGGGCTGCAATACCACTGGGGCTGCTGTATATAGGGGCTGCTGTATACACCACTGGGGCTGCAATACCACTGGGGCTGCTGTATACAGGGGCTGCAATACCACTGGGGCTGCTGTATACACCACTGGGGCTGCAATACCACTGGGGCTGCTGTATACAGGGGCTGCAATACCACTGGGGCTGCAATACCACTGGGGCTGCTGTATATAGGGGCTGCTGTATACACCACTGGGGCTGCAATACCACTGGGGCTGCTGTATACAGGGGCTGCAATACCACTGGGGCTGCTGTATATAGGGGCTGCTGTATACACCTCTGGGGCTGCAATACCACTGGGGCTGCTGTATATAGGGGCTGCAATACCACTGGGGCTGCAATACCACTGGGGCTGCTGTATATAGGGGCTGCAATACCACTGGGGCTGCAATACCACTGGGGCTGCTGTATATAGGGGCTGCAATACCACTGGGGCTGCAATACCACTGGGGCTGCTGTATATAGGGGCTGCTGTATACACCACTGGGGCTGCAATACCACTGGGGCTGCTGTATATAGGGGCTGCAATACCACTGGGGCTGCTGTATATACCACTGGGGGCTGCTGTATATCATACTGCTGGGGCCTGTATACCACTGCTGGGGGCTGTATACCTGTGCTGGGGTCCACCCTCGGCTTATATGCGAGTCAATAGATTTTCCCAGGTTTTGGGGGCAAAAGTAGGGGGGTCGGCTTATACACGGGTCGGCTTATACACGAGTATATACGGTAATTTAAAAACAAAAGGGCTCCCCTATATTCTTGTGTCCGGCCAGGTACAAATAGGCACCTGGGGGTTGTGGGCAGCCCGTCGCTGCCTGCTGGATCCGGCTGGTTCCAGAAATACGGCGAAGCCCATGTAATTTTTTTCTGAAAAATCAATAAAACAATCCTAAAAAAGGGACTGCATCTTTATTAACCCTTCGCCCATGGTCCAGATGCAGTCCCTTTTATTTACATTGTTTTATGGATTTGTCAGAAAAAAATTTCACGTGGGCTTCGCCGTATTTCTGGAACCAGCCGGATCCAGCAAGCAGCGACGGGCTGCCCCCAACCCCCAGTGGCCTATTTGTACCTGGCCGGACACAAGAATATAGGGGAGCCCTTTTTTTAAATTATTTCATGAATTTCATGAAATAATAAAAAAAAAAATACGTGGGGCTCCGCGCAATTTCTATGTCTAGCCAGGTACAGCTAAGCAGCTGGGGGCTGAAATCCACAGCGCAGGGATGCCTAAGCTTTCTGGGCACCCCCCGCAGCAAATTGCAGCCCGCAGCCACCCCTGAAGATGGCGCGTTCATTGAAGCGCCATCCTCTGGCGCTGAACCCCGCTCTTCCAGCGGCCCTGGTGGCGGTGGCACGCTGAGTAATAAAGGGGTTAATACCAGCTTTGTTATACAAGCTGGTATTAAGCCCGAGATTCTTAATGTCAGGCCACGTTTGACCCGGCCACTAAGAATCTCCAATAAAGGGTTAAAAAAACACAACACAGAGAAAAAATTTTATTAGAAATAAAAAAAAAAGCCATTAGGGACTCCATCTTTAATTAAAAAAATCCTCTTCCGTCCGACGTAGTCCAAAACGCGATGTCCTCTCTGCTACATCCCTGTGCATAGATATAGATGTCTATGCACAGGGAATGAGCAGACTGAGAACAATCGCAGCTCTGCTACATCATCTCTGTGAGCAGGCGGGCTCTAGGACCCTGGAGCTGCGGCAGCCTGCACAGAGCAGACAGCCGGACTCGGCTCGCAAAATAACAGCAGTTACTTTGCGAGTTTCCCTGCAATTACTTGCACATTAATGAGACCAATGCAAGTCAATGGCAATCCTAGTTTTGTCAGAGTCTCTAGGATTGCCATTGATTTGCATTGGACTCGTTGATGTGCGAGTAATCGCTGGGAAGCTCGCAGAGTACCGAGTCCTGCGAGTCCCTTACTACTCGCCGAGTAACGAGTCCTAGTGAGTAGACTCGCCCATCCCTATTGAACACCACTTATCTCTAGTAGAGGTGTGTCTGCTGCTAGAACTCTGTGTGGCATTGACCTAGTCTCTAATCTGAGCTGCTGTTAACCTGTGATTTCTGAGGCTGGTGACTCAGATGAACTTATCCTCCACAGCAAAGGTAACTCTTGGTCTTCCTTTCCTGGGGCGGTCCTCATGTGAGTCAGTTTCTTTGTAGCACTTGATGGTTTTTGCAGCTGCACTTGGGGACACTTTCAAAGTTTTCCAAATTTTTCGGACTGACTGACCTTCATTTCTTAGTAATGATGGCCACTCGTTTTTCTTTGCTTAGCTGCTTTTTTCTTGCCATAATACAAATTCTAACAGTCTATTCATTAGGACTATCAGCTGTGTATCCACCAGACATCTGCACAACACAACTGATGGTCTCCATTTATAAGGCAAGAAATCCCACTTATTAAACCTGACAGGGCACACCTGTGAAGTGTAAACCATTTCTGGTAACTACCTCTTGAAGAACCTAGAATATAAGACATATTTTCAGTTGTTTCACACTTTTTTGTTAAGTATATTATTCCACATGTGTTAATTCATAGTTTTGATGCCTTCAGTGTGAATCTACTATTTTCATGGTCAGAAAAATACAGAAAACTCTTTAAATGAGAAGGTGTGTCCAAATTTTTGGTCTGTACTGTATATATCAAGAATTATATATATATGCATATATTGGGCGTTTTAAGCCGGCGTAATTACTTTTTTTTTATTTTATGCACATAATTATAATGTTTTGAAATATTCACATCTCAAATAATCTTTGAAAAGTATTTCTATTTGAGTTACTCCACGTTATTTGCACACAGGCCTAAAAGGCCACAGGTATGTGAAAGTGTAGAATTCTATGGTCGCGCGTTCTAGGTTTAAAAAAATAATTAAATAAAAATGTGTGGGCTCCTGCCATATTTTGATCGCTAGCCAGGTAAAACAAGGCAGCTGGGGGCTGGGATTTTCAGCATGGTAAGGCCCAAGCATTCTGGGCCCCCCTCGCTGAAAACAGCAGCCCACAGCCACCCCTGGAATTGGCACATTCATTTTAGCTACATTTCCAGGTGCTTTATCTGGCTCTTCCAGTGGCCCTGGTGGGGGGCGGCACGCTGGGTAATAATGGGGTTAGTACCAGCTTGATATTATCAGCTGGTACTAAGCTTGAAATCCATGGTGTCAGACCAAATTAGACATGGCCACCATGAATTTCTAGTAAACAGAAAAATAACACAACACAGAGAAAAAATTATTTTAAGAAAAATAAAACACAAAACACATTTAGGGACTCCATCTTTAATTAACGTCACGTTACAATTCACCCATCATCATCACCCCCACCCGCCATTGAGGGTCCAGGGCACGGAACCGGTAACTGACCAGTCGTGATCCCCACTAAAGTAACCATCTGTCCCCGTATCTGAGTACCCCCTACCCTGTCGACCGACTCACCAGTAAATTGTAGAACAGGTGAAGCTGGCTTCACTCCGCAGTTTTTTGGATTCGGGGCTGTCCGAAGTGATCCGATTTTGGTCCCCTTGTCTCCCAATTGGGCCGGATGGCAATGTTTTGCCATCCGGTTTGTTGCTGTCCGGGAGGATCCAGCAGAATTCATAATTTTGCCCCAGACACAAAATCATAGCTTGCAGTGTTTTTGTGTCCGGGGCAAAAATCTGTCAATATCGGATCCTCCCGCTAGCTCCCCGCTAGCCGTAAATCTGAAATTTCATCACTGGACAGCGGGAGCAGCGGCACAGTACCCATTCCGGCAGAAAATAGGATTGGAGGGCATATTTATCCTCCAGTTATGTTTGTCCGGAGCTGTCAGGCTGTGTTCGGTGAATCCTGCAAAACACCGGACACAGCCTGACAGCTCAAAAAAAGTGGTGTGACGCCAGACTCAGGAGTGCTGTGGCCAGGAGGCTTTTGTGTTTCCTTGCACATGTGGTTCAGATTTCTTTTTTCTGCACTAAAATTTGCAAGAAAGAAAGAAACAAATTAGTGACCTGCCCACGGGTCTATGGGGACTCAGTACCCGAGCGTGAATATGGGGGGGTGCTGTCTCGGTGGCTGGTGCCTGGGCCCATAGCTCTGGGGGTCAGCTGTATAAAGGAAAAATAATAAAAGTCTTGTGACGCCACCTGTGGATTCTGATGAAGGCACCAGCGCTGCTTCAGACCTCCTGGGATGATGGACGGGCGGCTTGGGTGGTACAGCTCCCCACAGGTGGAGTGGGGTCCCTGGGGCAGTGATGAGGTGATAGGGATTTGCACAGAAACATTGTTAGGCAGTCTCTAGGCTGGACAGGTTCAGGGATGGACAAACTGACACACTGTGGATCGTTTCTGTACCTTTACTGATGGGATTCCAGGCACTTTCCAGGGTACGTTCCAGGTGGTCGAATGGCACTACTGGATTTCCACAGTGAGTGATAGATAAAGCCTCCTTGTCTCTTTTCCCTGGTTGAAGTCTCTGACACGTGTAAAACTAAGCCTGACCTCCTCTGTGTCTTTCTCTCACCTGTTCTGTAGTGTCGAGAACCTCTATGTGGGCTACCGCTATGACTTCTCCTACAGTCCCTGGCTCCCCTATTGGTTGCGTGACAGGTGTCCGGCAGTGATGGGCGAATCCTAAATTACTCGGAATCGCTTGACTCTAGCGAGTCCGAGCCCAGGACTCGCTACTCGTTGCGAGTCTAGCGAGTCCAATGTTAATGAATGGGGAAGCGAGTAATAGCGAGTAGTGTGAGATTTACAACTCGCTGATGTGTCTCGGAAGCTTCAGCCTGAAGCAATCCTAGTTTTGTCATTTATTTGCATTGCTCGTTTACTTTGTAAGTAATCGCTGACTCGCACAGATAAGAGTCCTGTCTCCTCTGTGCTGGCTGCCAGCTCCAGGGTCCTAGAGCCCGCCTGCTGCCTGATGTAGCAGTGCTGAGATTGTTCTCAGTCTGCTCAATCCCTGTGTACAGACATGAATGTCTGTGCACAGAGATGATGTAGCAGAGCTGAGATTGTTCTCAGTCTGCTCATTCCCTGTGCATAGAGATCTATATCTATACACAGGGGATGTAGCAGAGTGGACATCGCGTTTTGGACTGCGTCGGACGGAAGAGGATTTTTTTAATTAAAGATGGAGTCCCTAATGGCTTTTTTTTTTTTATTTCTAATAAAAAATTTTCTTTGTGTTGTGTTTTTTTTAAAACAATTTAATAGAAATTCATGGCGGTCATGTGTAATATTGGCGTGACCACCATAAATTTCGGGCTTAGGGCCAGCTGATAATACAAAGCTGGTATTAACCCCTTTATTACTCAGCGTGCTACTGCCACCAGGGCCGCTGGAAGAGTGGGGTTCAGCGCCAGAGGATGGCGCTTCAATGAACGCGCCATCTTCTGGGGCGGCTGCGGGCTGCAATTTGCAGCGGGGGGTGCCCAGAAAGCTTGGGCATCCCTGCGCTGCGGATTCCAGCCCCCAGCTGCTTAGCTGTACCTGGCTAGACATAGAAATTGCGCGGAGCCCCACGCATTTTTTTTAAATTATTTCATGAAATTCTGAGATTCTGACTCTGACTCTGAGACTCTGACTCTGAAATTCATTAAATAATTTTTAAAAAATGCGTGGGGCTCCGCGCAATTTCTATGTCTAGCCAGGTACAGCTAAGCAGCTGAGGGCTGGAATCCGCAGCGCAGGGATGCCCAAGCTTTCTGGGCACCCCCCGCTGCAAATTGCAGCCCGCAGCCGCCCCAGAAGATGGCGCGTTCATTGAAGCGCCATCCTCTGGCGCTGAACCCCGCTCTTCCAGCGGCCCTGGTGGCGGTAGCACGCTGGGTAATAAAGGGGTTAATACCAGCTTTGTTATACAAGCTGGTATTAAGCCCGAGATTCTTAATGTCAGGCCACGTTTGACCCAGCCACTAAGAATCTCCAATAAAGGGTTAAAAAAACACAGAGAAAATTTTTTATTTGAAATAAAAAAAAAAGCCATTAGGGACTCCATCTTTAATTAAAAAAATCCTCTTCCGTCCGACGTAGTCCAAAACGCGATGTCCTCTCTGCTACATGCACAGGGAATGAGCAGACTGAGAATAATCTCAGCACTGCTACATCATGTCTGTGAGCAGGCGGGCTCTAGGACCCTGGAGCTGCACAGAGAAGACAACTGGACTCGGCTCGCAAAGAAACAGCAGTTACTTTGCGAGTCTCCCTGCTATCACTGGCAGGTAGCCAGTGATGACTCGCACGAGTCTAATGCAAACAATGGCAATCCTAGTTTTGTCAGTGTTTCTGACAAAACTAGGATTGATATTGATTTGCATTGGACTCGTGCGAGTCATCACTGGGAAACTCGCCGAGTACCGAGTCCTGCGAGTCCCTTACTACTCGCCGAGTAACGAGTCCTAGCGAGTAGATTCGCCCATCCCTAGTGTCCGGGAGACTGGCGTCTCTTTGGTGAACCGGCATTTCTGCTGGGCTTGATGCTCTCCTGCAGACTCAGACTTCGGTGTCCGGGTTGCTTCCTGGGGTGAACCGCCATGGCTCCTCTGCCCCCAGTCTGCTAATTTACTCCTTAATCCTTGCCTTCAACCTCACTCTCAGGCCCCCACACTGGCTAGGCTGGTCAATTGGCTCAGGCCTAGCATGGCTCTGACACACCAGGACGTCTTCACAGTTCTCATAACGGCAGCACACTCTGGCTAACTCCGCCCCCAGCACCAGTATGCATAGGGGATCTTGTTTACAGGAAGCAAGTAGAGCTCCCCTTACTGTTCTGGGGTGGAAGGTGTTGTGTGTATGTGGGTTACCTGTTGTGGAAATCCATCCATGCCTTAGGTGGTCTGTGGCTTCCTGTAATGGCAGGGTGCCACATTAGCACTGCACTTCCAAACTCTCATAGACTTTACTTTGCTGGCTTTAAGGCTGGGGTCACATTTGGAAGTGTAATTGCGGTTACCACATCCAGATCCGGATGTGGTAACCGCAATTGCCTTCAGACACATTTTTGTGTCCAAATCTGTTCTTTAAACCGCAATGCGGTAACCGGATTGCTCCGGATGTGTAATCCGGAGCAATCGGTTACCGTATGCTTTGTTCATCCCTGCTGATGTACGTATAGTGTCAGCCGCTGTCCAGGGTCCTGTAAGCAGTTACAGTAGGTCTATGGCGGTGCGCTGCCCAAAGTATAAGGTAACCGCATTGCTCAGGATTACACATCCGGAGCAATCTAGTTACCGCATCGTGGTGGACAGAATCGCTCCGGAAACTGCAGCCTGCATGATTTTTAGCGCAGGCTGCAGATCCGGAGCCGGTAACTGGATTGCATGTAGAGCAATCAGGTTACCATAATGGGCTCCTATGGGGAGCATTTCCTGATCCGGTTTTGAGCTTTTTGACAGCTCAAAACCAGATCAGGATTTAAAAATCCTGCCGCATGTGTGACCCTAGCCTTATGGGTTTTCGTTTAGGACACAAAATCGCAGCTTGCAGCGTTTTTGCGTCCGGAGCAAAAATCTGAAAAAATCGGATCCCCCGGATCCACCCGGCTCCGGCACAATCCGGCGCCCCCTAACATGGGAGTCTATGGGCGCCGCATCGTGTCGGATCTGACAAAAAAATCAGATCCGGATGCCGGATGCCAGGTGCTGAAGCTCAGTGCCAGTCAGCGCTGAACTTCAGCACCGTGGAGAGCTGCCCGCTGAGATTTCAGGACCGTGGCTTGCTCACTGCTGAGATTTCAGTAACGCGGCTAGCTCCCCGCTGAGATTTCAGGACCACGGCTAGCTCCCCGCTGAGATTTCAGGACCACAGCTAGCTCCCCGCTAGCCGCGATTTTGAAATTTCAGCAGCTGCAGCTGCGGACTGCTGATTCCTGCAGAAAACAGGACCATAGGGCATATTTGCTTCCAGGTTTCAGGCTGTGCCTGATGCATCCAGCAAAACACCTGACAAAACCTGACAGCTCAAAACCATGATGTGAAACTGGCCTAAGGGTATGGACACACATGTGAGTGAAAAAACGCTCCGATTCACGGATCCGAGATTTGGACGAGTGTCATCTGACTTTTGGTCAGCGTGACTTGCGAGTGCTGTCCGAGTGCAATCTGTTTTTTTCTTCAGAAGCTGTTAACGCATCGGGTATTCTAGAATATAGAAATAGAGATTGCATGGGGAAGGCGGTGAGGGCTGAATTGGAGGAACTTTGAAGAAGGAGCGGGGGAAGAACGGCGTGGCAGGGGGGAGGAGGGAGGACAGAACAGCAGGGGGGAGGAGGATGGAGGACAGAGGAGGTAGCGGCGGGGTGTGGGAGGATGTAGCACCACAGGCAGGGGGAGGAAGGAGCGGCAGGGGGTGCATGGAGAACAGAGCAGCAGGGGGGAGGAGGACGGAGGACGAAGCAGCGGGGTGAGGGAGGATGGAGCAGCACAGGCAGGGGGAGGACAGAGGATGGAGTGGCAGAGGGGAGGAGGACAAAGGAAGGAGGAGGAAGCGGTGGGGTGGGGGAGGATGGAGCTGCACAGGAAGGGGGAGGACAGAGCAGCAGGGGGAGGATGGAGCACAGAGTAGCGGGGGGAGGAGGACAGAGGACGAAGCGGTGGGGTGGGGAAGGATGGAGCGGCACAGGCAGGGGGAGGATGGAGCGGCAGGGGGAGGATGAAGCACAGAGCGGCGGGGGGTGGAGGACAGGATGAAGCGGCGGGGTGGGAGAGAACGTAGCAGCACGGGCAGGGGGAGGGCGGAGGATGGAGTGGCGGAGGTGAAGA
>JARQOC010000003.1:11816351-11839461 GCA_033576535.1 Allobates femoralis
GTTGTTGACTCGCCCAGGGTTTACGGGGACTTGGGTATCGGGGCCCCTTGCTGCTGGGGGGGATTGTCTTGGTGGCCCTGCTGGTAAACAAAAAGGGGGTTATTTTAAAAGGGATCAGAGTTCACGTGACCCACCAGCAGCTTCTGGTGATTAAAGCCCCAGCCCCGCTTCAGACCCGGAGGGCGGTGGTACAGCAGCCGAGATGATACAGCTCCCTGAAAAGTGGGGGCGGGCCCCTTGGGTCAGTGATGCACCGGTGGTGATGGGGTGCTGATGGTGGAAATAAGCAGATCACGGTGTAGCGGAGAAAAAAATCACGGAGACTCAGTCACTCTACCTGAGTACTTTACTGGAACAATACTGGTGGTGGTACAGTTCACAGCAGCAAAACAGTCTTTAAGCAAGGTAGCTGGCCGGGTAGTCACAGTAGACTGCAAAGTCAAAGTCTCTGGAAGTCTCCCGTGGTATGCCATTCTTGATCTAACCCATGTCCCACTGCTGATGCCTGTCCTGGGTAGCCCCCTTAGTACCAGGCCCGACAGGATGCTCTGAGGATCCTGTCTTCCACTCTCTCTCCCTCTCCTGCACTGGGACTTGACTCCGGTCAGTTATCCTGGTGTGACTGATCCCTCCAGACAGGGTGTTGGCTGGTAAACAGACCAATGACCTCCAGTGTTTTCGGCTCAGGGGCTGAACTCCCTGTCCGTGTCTTCAGAACCGGCACTCTGGTAAAGTGGACCAGGGTTCCCTCCCGGAGTATGGACGCTCAGATCTGGGGGGTCCCCTCCTTCAATCTGGGCTGCCTGTCCTCGCTGGAGGCCCCTCCTTGGAGTCCCTTCTCCTACAGGGCTCCCATTCTCCTTCTTCTCTCGAGGCAAACTAGAAACCCTCATTTTTCTACCTCCCTCCTCCCTTAACTCCCCTCCTAGGGTATGGGCCCAACCATCTGTCTAGGTGGGTGTGTGGAAGTGCTGGGATGCGAGCCTCCCACCGACCATTGCCTTCCTACTGTGACAGGGGTAACCACACTCTCATTTATGGGTGAAGTACCCCAATTGTGATGCCTGATCAATGGGGTGCCACATTGTCTCCTCCGTGTAACCGCTCAGCAGTGCCTTTGTCAGTCACCGCTCCACACAGCGCTAGTGTTAAAATCACTGATCCCTGAGTGACGACCTGCTCTGCAACCGGTGAATGTGGCTGATGCCGGGTCTGAGTGTTTTATTAGAGGGTGACGGAGGCCATTTACAATCCTCTTTCTCTACTTACCGGTTACATTAGAGATCTCTCCTTCTGAACATGGGACGCAGTCATAGCAGCAGGTGTGAATTGTCTCTCTTGCCTTTTTCCGGCTTCCAGGTGAGCATAGATCTGAGCATCGGGATACTGGGATCTGAAAAACAGATGAGGAACTTTACTGGGATGAAGAAATTTGCATATCAGGAGGAATACAAACAATTTGTGATTTGATCCATTCAAATATCAACAAAACATGCTGACAAACACTTTATACATTGTTAGAGATTGCATTATCCACAGAAGACTCATATGGCTTCAGGTACAACTGTGTGAGTGTCACTGTAATGCCCTGCAGCTATCACATCACATGGGGATCAGGAGGGACTATCATAGCCAGTGCAGCCAGTATAAAAGCTGAGGCCGGGAGTGCAGCTGATATAGATAAGTGATGTAGAATAGTGAGAGAACAGCAGTGCTCACAGCTAAGCAATAGACACTGGAAGAGAAAGTCCTAAACATTGCATTACTACTCAGTAACATGTTACACAACTGCAGCACTGAAGGAAGAAGATGATAGTAGAAGTCTGGAAAATACCGAGATTCATATGATAGGTGGGAGAGATAAGAGATGTGCCAGCTGAAGCAGGGCCATACTCAGTGGGATTGATCAATGAGAGTGTTTAGTTTACAATTACAGTTTTTTTCTTAATTTTTATGTACTAGAAAGTGTGGCACCCCAGGGGTTAATGTGCCCCAGTAACATCACAAGGGTTCCCTCCCCACAACACACTGACTTACACTAGCACCTCTGGGCCAGGAGGGGGAGCTCAACCAGCTCCCTTATATACTCCAGCTCACGAGGAAGCAGAATTAGTTGAGTTCAGTACGAGGCAGTACTGTGAAGAGGAGAGAGACTGTAGTGTCAAGGAGCAGCGAGAGGCTTCTCTACAGTCTGCTCACTGATTCCAGGCCTAGCTAGGGTCTGAGGAGAGGAGAACTAAACGACAGAGGAACACATCTGGGAGCTTGAGTGCCATCACCACTCGCCCCAGAGGAGCGCACAGAACGGACACCGGATCCGACACTGTGACTGACACACACAGCACAGTGAATCCAGGAGTTGTGGAGTCTCTAGACTACCACAGTACCAGAGCAAAGCAACACGGCGGGGTCAGCACAACACAGAAGACTCAAGTTGCCTAGCCAAGGGGTACCAGCAGAAAGAGAGAGTGAGACAGTGCCAGCAGCTCAGCTAGACGCAGCAGCAAGAACACACACACACCGCGCAGCACGAGGAAGATGAGGACCCGGACAGGGTGGGAGCAACCCGCCCCAGGTACAGACTCCGTGGACAATATGCAATAACACCGCAGTAAAGCTTTGGAAACTACAAAACGTGAGTGTGTGTTCCTTTTCCTGTCTCCACTATCATCCCCTACTATTACATCCACAGTAGACTATAACAACCACTGCCCCGAGAATCTTGCTTCTACCTACGGAGAGCAGTACCATCTAAGCTGCCTAACATCATCCCCGGAGGTTCTGCAGCAGTGGTGGTCCCCCATACTGACCACACACTGTGGGTGGCGTCACGATAAACTCAATCTCCTGTAAATACCTCCTTATTATTGCCAGGGCCCGGGACACGGTCCTTATTAGGAACTCCGTGACATCCCCCGCAGCAAAGCGGTCCTGGTACCAAGTACCCCCGTCCCAGTGGGCTCAACAAAAGCAGCAGCAAATCACCACAGAAAATATATCTGCAATCAGCGTCAGTCAGAGAAGGTGTGATTGCTGAAATTCACCATCCGTATACACCCAAACACCAATACTGCACACTATTTTAGGTGCTGGATTTTTCTTATTTAGCAATTCTTGAGAATGGGGTTAAGTTTTCTTGAAAAATTAGAAAATAAAAAAATAAAAACATGTAGACATTTACTGTGCCTGTCTATTCTGCCCACCTGTATTACTTATCTGACAATCATGCATGCCTCAACTATGCTGCTTCTATGTTTTTCTTTTTACTCATCGAGCATAACATGATACATCATTTTCAGGCAAAGAGGACACAGATTGAGTGGAAAAGATTGTCAGAAGTTAATATAGTTCAGTACACAGTGTATGGTAAAAGAAACAGTGACAATGGGCAGAGCAATGTAGATGGGAAAATATCTCCCCCCATGGCTGATAATATGGGAGTCACTAACAGCAGCAGATCCCCCACCACTGGCACCAGCCATCTGGGCAGTAGTATTCCACATGCAGGTTACAGGTAGGACCTCTGACTCCGGTAAGTATATAAGTGTTGAGGAAGCAGAGGACATTACACAATATACGGCACATCACTCATCTCATCACAGCCGGATGTTACCTCTGACAGTGACTCCGGCAGTGTGAGCCAGGGTTCAGCAAAGAACAGTTCACCTGATCACAGATTGCTACAAAGGATACATTATAATTAGTTTTACAATTACAAAACATGAAAAGTCTTTGTGTTTGTGCTTGTTATTAAATGGGTGATTGGAAGCTTTGCCGTAAAGCAATTTTTGGCTAATCGATTTGCTGGAAATGAAATTATTTGGAATAATTCATTAAACCTGGTAAATTTCAGAAGATCTGATAATCTTTAGTAATGGAAGTATTGAGTGAAATCTCTCTGAACATGTTCACCAATTTCATCACAAACATGGCCGATTCAGATTCAGGATCGGGAACCAAATATTTTGCTAAAAACTCGGCAAACTCGGCTTTGTTTAGTAACTGTTCAGATGAAAAAACATTAGTGTGTTTGCAGTGATGATCTTCATCTTCTTCTATCTTATGACTTTCTAGGAGAGCAGGGGGGACATGTTTAATGAGGGGCAGCAGGTGGAGAAAGGACAGAGGAGGGTCGGACTCAATTTATTTTCCAGAAATGACTGTGTGGATGTTCCTGCAGCCAATCAAGGTGCAGAAACCATCCACAATGTTGAGACACAAGGGCTTGCCTCATTGGCTCGCTAAGTCACATGTCCCTCGGCATATAAGGAGCAGACATGCCACGTCGGCAACATTTTTAGAGTGTTACTGCTTAGGGACAGTGCTGCTGCCGTTGCTCCATACTGCGGCGTGCTACACAGAATGATAGCTAGCTACTCTATCTATTATTCAATAAATAAGAGGGCGAGAGGGTCTATCCAGAAATAGGAATTGTTTGCTTAGAACAACAGATTTCCAAATCTCTGTGCATTCCTCAAACAGGTCTTATTGTGCCTTAAAGGGAACCTGTCACCCCAAATACGCTTTCTAAACTATTAATACCTGCCCCTGCAGCCTTAGCATTGTAACACATCCCTGCCTCATCTTTTGTAGTAATTCACAAGTACTATAATGTAGTTTGTAAATTTACGAAAATGTTGTCAGAGGGGCGTTCCTGAAGGCATTTTGACCAGTATCCTTGTGCTGCGCTACCCCTGCCTCGTTGCTGTAATACTCCCTAATGGGCGTCACTATACAAAAGCAGAGCACGGGCACGATTTCTATATCGCGCCCACAACGTCACCGCTGCGACGCGGTCATGTGACACCGGGACGCTTCACTTCCAGTTGCAGAGTTCACAGGCAGACTTCGCGCATGCGCAGATAGCATGCTGAAGTCTGCCTGTGTGCGACCGGAAGTGACGACGAACTGGGGTATTGAGGTTTGCAGGATTCCCTCAGTCCTTGCCAGTTGTCATTTGTTCCTGGAGGTGTTTCACTGCTGCCTGGTCTCTTCCTGCCCTGCTGCAAAACTTCCAAGCTAAGTGAATGGTTTTGTTTTCTTGTGGCACACATGCTGTGTGCTTGTTTTGAAAATGTCTATTTCTGCTCAGAGTTGTGTTTTTTGTGGATATTTGGTCTGCATGTCTGTCTTAACCTGCTCTCTGTTAGGACGTTTTCTTCCTAGGATTTAAGTGCTATTCATTTGTTGTTGGCTTGTTCAGCTTTTGATTGTGTCAGCATAGTTGAATTCACAGGAGTTCCGCAGATTTAGAGGGCGCCGAGTCTTGAGTAGACTCAGGGGTATTTTTGTATTATCTGCTGTGGATGTTTTTGAAAGGATTTTTATACTGACTGCAATAGTATTCTGTCCTGTCTTTACCTACCTAGCTAGAGTGGTCTCATTTTCTGAATCCTGTTTTCTGCCTGAGTGTATCTTTTCCTCACTTACAGTCAATATTTGTGGGGGCTTTCTATCCTTTGGGGGTTCAGCTCTGAGGCAAGAAAGAATTCCTGTTTCTATCTTAAGGGGTAGCTAGTTCTCCGGCCGTGTTGAGGTGTCTAGGGTATGGTTAGTCACATCCCATGGCTACTTCTAATTGCGGTGTTAGGTCAGGAACTGCAGTCAGTATAGGTACCACTTACTCCTGTGGAAGAGATTCATGCTGCTCCAAGGTCACCAGATCATAACAGTACAACTGGCCACAATGAGTTAAATGCATCTCAGAAGAAGGGAAGAAAAGTGTTTAGGCATTTTTTTTTCTGCAGTCTGCTTTGTCTTTTCTTCCGTCTTTTTCTCTGGGTGGTTGAGGAGTCTTGTGCTGGCATGGATGTTCAGGAATTAGCTTCTTGTGTAGACCAGCTTGCTGCAAGGGTACAGGGAATTTCAGATTATATTGTTCAGACTCCAGCTTTGGAGCCGAAAATTCCCACTCCTGATTTGTTTTTTGGTGACAGGTCCAAATTTTTGAGTTTTAAAAACAACTGTAAACTGTTTTTTGCTCTGAGACCTCGATCCTCCAGTGATTCTATTCAGCAGGTTAAAATTGTCATCTCCCTGCTGCGTGGTGATCCGCAGGATTGGGTGTTTTCTCTTGAATCTGGGAATCCGGCGTTGTTTAATGTTGATTCCTTTTTTCAGGCTTTAAGACTATTATATGATGAACCTAATTCTGTAGTTCAAGCTGAAAATACATTGTTGGCCTTGTCTCAGGGTCAAGAGGCGGGGGAAGTATATTGTCAAAAATTCAGAAAATGGTCTGTGTTAACTAAATGGAATGATGATGCTTTGGCGGCAGTTTGCAGAAGAGGTCTTTCTGAATCGTTAAGGATGTAATGGTGGGGTTTCCCACACCTTCCGGTCTGAGTGATTCTATGTCTTTGGCCATTCAGATTGATCGGCGTTTGCGGGAACGTAGACTTGTGCGCTCTGTGGCGTTGTCCTCAGAGCAGAATCCTGAGCCTATGCAGTGTGATAGGATTCTTTCCAGAACTGAACGCCAAGGATTTAGACGTCAGAATAGGTTGTGTTATTATTGTGGCGACGCTTCTCATGTCATTTCTGTTTGCCCTAAGCGGACAAAGAGGGTCGTTAGTTCATTTACCATCAGTACTGTACAGCCTAAATTTTTATTATCTGTGTCCTTGATTTGTTCATTGTCATCATTTTCTGTTATGGCATTTGTGGACTCGGGCGCCGCCTTGATTTTAATGGATTTTGAGTTTGCCAGGTGTTGTGGCTTTCCTTTGCAGCCTTTGCAGAACCCTAGTCCTTTAAGGGGCATCGATGCTACACCCTTGGCTAAAAATAAGCCTCAGCTTTGGACTTAGGTGACCATGCGCATGGCGCCAGCTCATCAGGAAGATTGTTGATTTCTGGTTTTGCATAAATTGCACGATGAGATCGTGCTGAGTTTGCCTTGGTTGCAGGTACATAATCCTGTTTTAGATTGGAAGTCTATGTCTGTTACTAGTTGCAGTTGTCAGGGGGTACATGATGATGTTCCTTTGATGTCATTCTCCTCTTCCTCTTCTGAGATTCCGGAATTTTTGTCTGATTTTCAGGATGTATTCGATGAGCCCAAGTCCAGTTTTCTTCCACCACACAGGGAGTGCGATTGACTTGAATCCAGGCTGTAAGTTTCCTAAGGGTCGACTTTTCAACTTGTCTGTGCATGAACATGCTGCTATGCGGAGTTATATTAAGGAGGCTTTGGAGAAAGGGCATATTCGTCCGTCTTCTTCATCATTGGGAGCGGGGTGTTTTTTTGTTGCTAAGAAAGATGGCTCCTTGAGACCCTGTATTGATTATCGCCTCTTGAATAAGATCACAGTCAAGTTTCAATACCCTTTACCTTTGATTTCCGACTTGTTTTCTAGGATCAAGGGGGCAAGTTGGTTTACTAAGATTGACCTTCGGGGGGCATATAATCTTGTGCGTATTAAGCAGGGTCACGAATGGAAGATGGCGTTCAACACTCCCGAAGGCCATTTTGAATACCATGTAATGCCGTTCGGGCTCACTAATGCTCCATCTGTTTTTCAGTCCTTTATGCATGACATCTTTAGGAATTATATTGATAAGTTCTTGATTGTTTATTTGGATGATATTTTGATTTTTTCCGATGATTGGGATTCGCATGTGGAACAGGTCAGGACAGTATTTCAGATCCTTCGTGACAAAGCTTTGTATGTTAAAGGGTCTAAGTGTCTCTTTGGGGTTCAGAAGATTTCTTTTTTGGGCTTCATTTTTTCTCCGTCGTCTAAGGAGACGGATCCGGTTAAGGTTCAGAGCTTTCATGATTGGGTTCGGCTCACGTCTGTGAAGAGCCTTCAGAAATTTTGGGGTTTTGCAAATTTTTATCGCCAATTCATTGCCAATTTTTCCAGCGTTGTTAAACCATTAACCAATTTGACGAAGAAAGGCGCTGATATGGAAAACTGGTCCCCTGCGGCTGTTTCTGCCTTTCAGGAGCTTAAATGACGGTTTACTTCTGCTCCTGTGTTGCGCCAACTGGATGTCTCTCTTCCGTTTCAGGTTGAGATTGATGCTTCTGAGATTAGGGCAGGGTCCGTTTTGTCTCAGTGGGATCCTGTCAGTTCCTCCATGAAACCGTGTGCCTTCTTTTCCCGTAAATTTTCGCCTGCTGAACGCAATTATGATGTCGGCAATCGGGTGTTGTTGGCTATGAAGTAGGCGTTTGAGGAGTGGCGACGTTGGCTTGAGGGGGCTACGCATCGTATTGTGGTCTTGACCGATCACAAGAATCCGGCTTACCTCGAGCCTGCCAAGAGACTCAATCCTAGACAGGCTAGATGGTCCTTGTTTTTTACCCATTTTGATTTTGTGGTCTCGTACCTTCCTGGTTCTAAGAATGTTAAGGCTGATGCTCTCTCTAGGAGTTTTATGATGATTCTCCTGAGGTCTCGGAGCCGGTCGGCATTTTGAAGGAAGGGGTGGTTCTTTCTGCAATATACCTGATTTATGACAGGCTCTTCAGGAATTTCAGGCTGACAGGCCTAAGCGATGTCCAGTGGGGAAGTTGTTTGTTCCTGACAGACGGACTAGTAGAGTGATTTCTGAGGTTCACTATTCTGTGTTGGCAGGTCATCCTGGCATTTTTTGTACCAGGGACTTGGTCACTAGATCTTTTTCGTGGCTTTCCTTGTGCGCGGACCAAGCTATGTTGTTCACATTCTAGTGGGTTGCTTTTGCCCTTGCCAGTACCTGGGAGGCCTTGGACGCATATTTCTATGGATTTTATTTCGGATGTTCTGGTCTCCCGAGGATGTCGATTATCTGGGTTGTTTGTGACAGGTTCTCTAAGATGGTTCATTTGGTGCCTTTGCCTAAGTTGCCTTCCTCTTCGGACTTGGTTCCATTGTTTTTTCAACATGTTGCTCGTTTGCATGGTATTATTGTGTCTGACAGGGGTTCCCAATTTGTTTCTAGGTTTTTGCGGGCCTTTTGTACTAAGCTGGGTATTGATTTGTCCTTTGCGTCTGTGCGTTTCATCCACAGTCCAATGGTCAGACTGAGAGGACTAATCAGACTTTGGAGACTTATTTGAGATGCTTTGTGTGATCAGGATGATTGGGTGGCTTTTTTTGCCCTTGGCCGAGTTTGCCCTTAACAATAGGGCTAGTTCTGCTACTTTGGTTTCACCCTTCTTTTGAAATTTTGGTTTTCATCCTCGTTTTTCTTCAGGGCAAGTTGAGCCGTCTGCCTGTCCAGGTGTAGATTCCGTGGTTGAGCGGCTGCAGCAGATTTGGGCTCATGTGGTGGACAATTTGGTGTTGTCTTAGGAGACTGCTCAACGTTTTGATAACCGTCGTCGGTGTATTGGTTCCCGGCTTCGGGTTGGAGATTTGGTCTGGTTGTCTTCCAGACATGTTCCTATGATAGTTTCCTTCCCTAAATTCAAGCCTCGGTTTATTGGTCCTTACAGAATTTTTGAGATTGTTAATCTTGTGTCTTTTCAATTGGCGCTTGCGGCCTCTTTTGCGATCCATAATGTCTTCCATAGATCTTTATTACGGAAGTATGTTGAGCCCGTGGTTCCCACGGTCACTCCTCCAGACCCTGTGTTGGTCGATGGGAAATTGGAGTATGTGGTTGAGAAAATTTTGGATTCTCGTTTTTCGCGGTGGAGGCTTCAGTACCTTGTCAAATGGAAGGGTTATGAAAAGGAGGAAAGAACCAGAAAGCATGTACAAATGACCGGGATCAGAGAAACAGACCAATAATTCAAAAAAATTTTTTGTAAATCTTTATTAACAATAATACAGAGAAATATGAGCAAAAAACACAAACAGAATAAAAACACTTAAAATGTGTGATGGGAAACCACCAACACAGCAATAACTATGGCCCCAGATGTCATCAGAATAGTTGTATCATGAGACCCAAACATGGGTTTAAATATTTGATTAGGACCTGCTGGTGACTAGACTCACAGGAAGGCAAGCCTGCTGACATGAAAGAATGAACAAAACAAGAGATTCCAGGACAATATAGGTGGCATTGATCAAAAAACAAGAAAATCATGAATAGCAATCATCAAACCCAGTTGAAAGATGATGCAGCTCAGCTAATATTGAATCAGAATATATTGCACCAATGTACAAAACAGTGAGATGCAACTCATAGACTCCTGTGATAAAGTATAGTACAGGGACCTAATGTCCCTTATGGAGTAACAAGAATGAAAGTCACAAATGCTATAATGTCAGTCCTGCCTAGGAGCTAATTAAGGACAGAAGCTCTGAGGTCAGTAACACAGGTCTAGGAGAGCACACCATAAACTGGAATGGTCAGTTCAGTTAATGCTGAGGCATCAAAAATCAATCACCTGTGAGCAGGGTGAGAAAACATGAAGGATAAACAAAAGTCAGGACAATGCAATACCAGTGCCTGGAAAAGGAATCAAAAATAGGTTATAGTCACCATAGCAGGTCAGGAGACCGGGGCACATAGCAGCAGGGACCTTGTTACTCCATAAGGGACATTAGGTCCCTGTACTATACTTTATCACAGGAGTCTATGAGTCGCATCTCACTGTTTTGTACATTGGTGCAATATATTCTGATTCAATATTAGCTGAGCTGCATCATCTTTCAACTGGGTTTGATGATTGCTATTCATGATTTTCTTGTTTTTTGATCAATGCCACCTATATTGTCCTGGAATCTCTTGTTTTGTTCATTCTTTCATGTCAGCAGGCTTGCCTTCCTGTGAGTCTAGTCACCAGCAGGTCCTAATCAAATATTTAAACCCATGTTTGGGTCTCATGATACAGCTATTCTGATGACATCTGGGGCCATAGTTATTGCTGTGTTGGTGGTTTCCCATCACACATTTTAAGTGTTTTTATTCTGTTTGTGTTTTTTGCTCATATTTCTCTGTATTATTGTTAATAAAGATTTACAAAAAATTTTTTTGAATTATTGGTCTGTTTCTCTGATCCCGGTCATTTGTACATGCTTTCTGGTTCTTTCCTCCTTTTCATTATTGGTGCATAGCATGTGACTGGTGGATCGCCCTCTAGTGCCACTCTAACACATTTTCTTTGCAAAATGGAAGGGTTATGGTCAGGAGGATAATTCATGGGTTTTTGCCTCTGATGTCCATGCCCCTGATTTGGTTCGTGGTTTTCATCTGGCTCATCCTGATAGGCCTGGGGGTTCTAATGAGGGTTCGGTGTCCTCTCCTTAAGGGGAAGTACAGTTGTGAATTCTGCTTGTGTTCTCCCTCCTGTGGTTGTGGCTGGCAATGCAGTTGATCCTGTTCTGCAGTCTTGGTCAGGTGAATTGGATAATTGGAATTCAGACTGGGGTATTTAGGTTTGCAGGATTCCCTCAGTCCTTGCCAGTTGTCATTTGTTCCTGGAGGTGTTTCACCTCTGCCTGGTCTCTTCCTGCCCTGCTTCAAACTTCCAAGCTAAGTGAATGTTTTTTTTGTTTTTTTTTGTGGTACACATGCTGTGTGCTTGTTTTGGAATTGTCTATTTCTGCTCAGAGTTGTGGTTTTTGTGGATATTTGGTCTGCATGTCTGTCTTAACCTGCTCTATGTTAGGAAGTTTTCTTCCTAGGATTTAAGTGCTATTCATTTGTTTTTGGCTTGTACAGCTTTTGATTGTGTCAGCATAGTTGGATTCACAGGAGTTCCGCAGATTTAGAGGGTGCCTAGTCTTGAGTAGACTCAGGGGTATTTTTGTATTATCTGCTGTGGATATTTTTGAAAGGATTTTTATACTGACTGCAATAGTATTCTGTTCTGTCTTTATCTATCTAGCTAGAGTGGCCTCATTTGCTAAATCCTGTTTTCTGCCTGAGCGTGTATTTTCCTCTCTTACTCACAGTTAATATTTGTAGGGGACTTTCTATCCTTTGGGGGTTCTGCTCTGAGGCAAGATATAATTCCTGTTTCTATCTTTAGGGGTAGCTAGTTCTCTGGCCATGTTGAGGTGTCTAGGGTATGGTTAGTCACATCCCACGGCTACTTCTAATTGCGGTGTTAGGTCAGGAACTGCGGTCAGTATAGGTACCACTTACTCCTGTGAAAGAGATTCATGCGGCTCCAAGGTCACCGCATCATAACAGCCAACCCTGGTGCACCAGCCTGACAAAAGATCTGAGGGGGCTTCCAGGGTTACTCCAATGAGCATTTCATCACTTAGGGTGTGTGCTCACGATCTAGAGGTGCTGTGAGTTGGACGCAGTGCCTCTGGACCTGCAGGAACCTGAGTGTGCGTACAGGGTTATCGCAGCTGCCCTGTACTCACCATCTACGGTGGCAGCAGGGTGGCTTCCCCCTGTGTGCACCCGATCACTATCTCTTCCAACTCCGCAGCATGTAGTAACATGGTACGGAGGAAGTTCGGAAACCCCCACCGCAGCTGAAATAACGCTGTGGTGGGGAGAAGCACAGTGGGCATAATATTTATTGAAATCCCATTCACTATGCTGGTACTGTACAACTCAGTGTTTTGGATGCAGCACAAACACACTGCATCCAAAATGCTGCAAATCCTGATTGTGACCACACACCCTTATAAACAGTCCTGTCTGCTTTTTCATCCTTTGTTTATGCTCGGTTTCTAAAATAGAAAATTGCAAAACAGAATTCATCATCTTTCCCCATCTCACTCTACCCCTCCACTCACCTCATATCTATTACACATGGTGGATGAATAACACAGCTATCATCTGCCAACAAAGATGCGGGCTCAGCTCCTGAGAGCAGACAGTGAGCAGATCAATGACATATCATTGTGTGATATTTCGTTGAGGGGTTAACCCAGGAGTATTTATACAGGGGGATCCTGGATGCTGTATTTCTACTTTACTGTGACACTTTCTTCACATGTTGTGGAAGTGTAGGAAGACATACTACCTCTGGCCTGGTTTTGTCTCTCTTGTCCTTGGGCCTCTCTTGTTTCCAACCCTCTTATGGGCATTAATCTTTCATATGTGTGTAGTTTCCAGATTAAGGATTGTGGGTTTGTGGATGGAGGGAGGTAAGACTTCTATAGACGTTCTGTTGGGAGATCTCAATTTAAGTTTATGGCTTCAACGTCACTAAACAAGAAAGTCTCTTTTTATACCTGATAGTATTTATGGTTTGCAAGCAATTTCAAGCCCTCGATGGAATCATTAGTGGATGGAAAGAGCTGGATTCAAACCTAGGCATTGTATTATTACTTCACCTTATGGAATTTTGTTTATTAAATGTTATTTTTACAGTTTGACAAACTGTTCAGATAAACAATTACGCATTAAAAACATATTGGATTCTTAGTGTCCTCAGTGGTTGATACCTTTTAATGGCTAACTGAAAAGATGGTAAACATAGCAAGCTTTCAGGACACTGTGGCCCCTTTGTCAGGCAGATAATGACACAGATTCTGAAGACACATACATATATACATAAGCAAATGAAACAAATACAAAAAACAAACAAACAGTCTTAGATGCTGTAGTAAATGCGACAGGTGACGTAAAGCAGAGTCAGGCTAGGGAAGAAGAGACGGGCTGGGGAATTGAAACTAAAATTCTAAGATAAGCGGAACAAATTGTATTATTGTTATATGGTAGTAGTCTGTGGAGGACTGAAAATACTTAAATGAGCTGGGGAAAGTAATAAAAGGAAGCAAGGGTGTTCACATAAAAAATGTCAAAAGTTCATTGTCCTCAAAATGGAGTCTGTTGGGAGATGTGATATCCCCAAATGTCATTTCAATTTATATAAAAACGCATGAATGTGTGAGGTCCCCAAATGTCCATTCATGTTATATAGAAAGCCATGAAAAAGATGCCAAACTAAAATCAATATTTCCGGATCCCCCACTCTTGTGTTTTAGACAACCTCCGAATTTAAAAAACATCATTGTCAGACGCGCCCTGTCCTCTCCAGCAGCAACAGGAACCTTTCCTTGCAACCAGAACAGGTGCAAAACCTTCATATATAATGACAACGGACAAGATAAGGATTCCTGGGACAGATCAGGACTACAAGATCGCAGGTAGCTTCAGTTGCACCACAAGCAATGTGGTGTATTTAATCATATGTACCAAATGTCCAACAGGTGGCATGTATGTAGGGGAGACCGGGCAAAAATTCAGGACAAGAATGAATTCTCATCGCCACTCAATAAAAGAAAAGCATATGGACCTACCTGTAGCAAAACATTTTCCCAGCCCTGACCACAGTGAAACCGATATGGGGCTTCTCATCTTAAAAAGCAACTTCAAATCTAAGAGAGAGAGAGAAGAATTTGGGAGTACAAATTGATAATGACTAGTGATGAGCGAGTACTAAAATGCTCGGGTGCTCGGTGCTCTGGCCGAGCATCTCAAGATACTCGTGTACTCGGCCAGAGCACCGAGCCCAATGTAAGTCAATGAGTGTTAGGCTCCACCCACAGACTTCCAGCTATAAAACGAGTATTTCTGTCAAAGGGCGGGAGGGCGGGCTTTTTCAAATCGTCTCCACATATAACACCTTGCTGTGGCCCCCTAATAGTAAATCTGCTCTCTGTGAGGTGCAAGCTCCCTGTGTGCACTGAAGGGAGCTGTGTATATGTGTTAGATCCATATTTATTAGTGATGAGCCCGAGCTTCTCGGCAGTACTCGGTGCTCGTCGAGCATCCCGAGTACCAGTGTCGGGGACGATTTACTGTTCCACTCCTTCGCCAGTCATCCCAGATTAGACTATGAACACGTGGTACCAGATAAGAGTAATTCAGACTGAGAGAGTCCGGTTCACGCTCATAGCGTGTCCAGGTTTAATAATGACAACATACACGGCAACAACTACTGAACCCAATATCCGGGTACAGGGCATTTTATAGTCTAATGGTACCTTTACACGCCGCGACGGCAGGCTGGATACATCCCGCTACAGGCTACAAATGTAGCTTGTAGCGCCAATGTAGCCCGTCGTAGCGGCGTCTGAAGACGTGACGCTACAGCCGGCAACAGATACATCTGTTTCCTAGGTCTGCTCGAAAACTGATGGCTACAAAACCGATTGTAGCGACCTGTATCGGCGTGTAAAGAGGCAACGGAAGGGAACTCTGGACACCCGGGGCTGTAGCTGCAATGTAGCTAAGGCGTGTCCCAGGCTCTGGGATACCGCGCCCCATCACCGATCATTGGAGGAAGCTCCTGCATGACGATTGGTAGTCGCTGCCTAGGGCGGCATATTTAAGGAGCTGACCAGTCACACTACACAATCGCTCGAGCGTGCTGTATTTCTCAGCCTCCTGCGATGCCTGGCCAATCAGGATGATATTGCGCTGTCCTATCATCGTACGGACGGCTCGTAATCCACGATTGTGGCACGCCTATGTGCTGTCCCTGCTGTACCAGGTCCGCCCATATTAGCTTATTGTAGCGCTGTGTAAACGTGGTACGCTAAGCTACAGCTGGCTACTTGACACACCCGGCGATGTAGCTAGCTACAGATGTAGCGTGGCGTAGCGCACCTTATGGCGGCGTGTAAAGAGGGTGCGTTGACCGTTTGTAGCCGTTTGAGCGTGCTCGTGCACGTGAAGTAGCGGGATGTATCCAGCCTGCTGTCGCGGCGTGTAAAGGTACCATAAAAGATAAGCATGTAAATGGTAGGGTGGGAGTTAGGTGGGATTAAGCTGGTGTATATGTTTGTTAATAATAATAGTTCTTTGTATTCTGAGAGTCCGTTCTTCATCACGTCATGGTATCATCCCTTGGCTGCTGGGATACCGGTTATCTTGGATTTCTCATAGCACGGCCTGGTGCAGGCACAGCGAGGACCAATCAGCTTGTCCATTCTCAAGGCAACTTCTGCACAGCTATATCTTCTTTTCCAGCGTACGCATCTAAGAAGACACTTTGTTTACAAAACAGCTCCTTGTTCACAGACTCATAGTGGGAAAGAAGGAAAGAAAGAAATAGATGGAAGGGGGGAGAGACAAAGAGAGAAGAGAAGATGAAGAGAAAGAAAGAAGGAGAGACAGATAGATAGAAAGGGAAAGAGGGAAAAGAGGGAGAGAGTGACATGGAGGAAAGAGAGAGATGAAGAGGAAAGAGGGGTTAAGAGAAGAGAGAGAGAGAAAGAAGAGAGAGAGAAGAGAAGGATGAAGAGGAGAGGTAGAGAGAGAAGAAAGGTAGAGAGAGAGCGAGAGATGGAGGAAGGGGGGGGGGTGACTCAAAGACGAAGAGAAGATGTTGGATACGTACCTGAATACAGGAAAAAACTTATTGTTTCATTTAATGCTATATGAGTATAAAAACTAAGATTAATAGATAATATATAATTCATCCTCCACACCGGGATATTCGTGCGAGTAACGAGTAGCGCCGAGCATGCTCGCTCATCACTAATAACGACCTTTGACACATTCAAAACAGGATTAAATGTATCACAAGGATTCATGGCTTTTTATATAACATGAATGGACATTTGGGACATCACAGATTCATGCGTTTTTATATAAATTGAAAAGACACTTGGGGATATCACATCTTCCAACAGACTCCATTTTGAGGACAATGAACTTTTGACACTTTTTATGTGAACACCCTTGCTTCCTTTTATTGCTTTCCCCAACTCATTTAAGTATTTTCAGTTCTCCACAGACTACCATATAACAATAATACAATTTGTTCCGCTTATCTTAGAATTTTAGTTTCAATTCCCCAGCCCGTCTCTTCTTCCGTAGCCTGACTCTGCTTTACGTCACCTGTCACATTTACTACAGCATCTAAGCCTTTTTTTTTTTGTTTCATTTGCTTATGTATATATTAGATTAATGCCCGATGCTATCGCATCGGAGGATGGTGCTGTGATGTTGAGGATGTTTTGTGTGACAGTAAGAGCAGCACACCTTGAGATGGAGATGTGGTGAGCAGCCATCCCGCCCATCTCTTTAGCTGTTCACAAAAACCGATCCCTGTTGTAAAAGAAAATAATGTTTCTCAGCAGCTATGCTGCTGGACCTTAACATCCGGCTTCATATCACCAAATAAAGGTATTTGGATGATACACATCTCCCCTCTTATACTAAATGTGTGTTAATCTTAAATTTAGAAATATGTTTAAATGTATCACACCTATGTATTTATGTAGATAGGATATTTAGATATTGACCCTCAAGAGGGACAGCATTACTGATGTATGTAAAGTGCTATTGAATTAATAGTACTATATAAAAGAATTGAATTACTATTATAATTATAACCTATAGATGGTAGCCTGACTCTAACACATCGGGTATTCTAGAATATAGAAATAGAGATTGCATGGGGAAGACGGTGAGGGCTGAATTGGGAGGAACTTTGAAGAAGGAGCGGCGGGGAAAGGACGGCGTGGCAGGGGGGAGGAGGGAGGACAGAGCAGCAGGGGGGAGGAGGATGGAGGACAGCGCGGCAGGGGGGAGGAGGACGGAGGATGAAGCAGCGGGATGGGGGAGGACGGAGCAGCACAGGCAGGGGGAGGATGGAGGATGGAGTGGCAGAGGGGAGGAGGACAAAGGAAGGAGGAGGAAGCAGTGGGGTGGAGGAGGATGGAGCGGCACAGGCAGGGGGAGGACGGAGCAGCAGGGGGAGGATGAAGCACAGAGTGGCGGGGGGGAGGAGGATGTAGGATGAAGAGGCAGGGTGGGGGAGGACGGAGCAGCACAGGCAGGGGGAGGACGGAGGATCGAGTGGCGGAGGTGAGGAGGACAACGGAAGGAGGAGGAAGCGGTGGGGGAGGATGGAGCGGCACAGGCAGGGGGAGGACGGAGCAGCAGGGGGAGGACAGAGCGGCAGGGGAAGGACAGAGTGGCAGGGGAAGGACAGAGTGGCAGGGGGAGGACAGAGCGGCACGGGGAGGACGAAGCACAGAGCAGCGGGGGAGAGGAGGATGGAGGACGAAGCAGCTGGGGTGGGGAAGGCCGGAGCAGCACAGGCAGGGGGAGGACGGAGGATGGAGGGGAGGAGGACAAAGGAAGGAGGAGGAAGCGGTGGGGTGGGGGAGGATGGAGCGGCACAGGCAGGGGGAGGACAGAGCACAGAGCGAGGATGGAGCACTGTACGGCAGCTCAGTGGTTAGCAGAGTATACAGGGGATCAGTGGGTAGCAGAGTATACGGTGGTTAGCACTGCGCGGTGGCTCAGTGGTTAGCACTGCGCGGTGGCTCAGTGGTTAGCACTGTGTGGTGGCTCAGTGGTTAGCACTGTGCAGTGATTAGCACTGCGCGGTGGCTCAGTGGTTAGCACTGTATTGTGGCTCAGTGTTTAGCACTGTACGGTGGCTCAGTGGTTAGCAGTGAGTGCGGTGGGCAGAGTGGTCAGCGCAATAGCGCGGTGGGCAGAGTGGTCAGCGCAGCAGCGCGGTGGGCAGAGTGGTCAGTGCAGCAGCACGGTGGGCAGAGTGGTCAGCGCAGCAGCGCAGTGGGCAGAGTGGTCAGCGCAGCAGCGCAGTGGGCAGAGTGGTCAGTGCAGCAGCGCGGTGGGCAGAGTGGTCACGCGGTGGGCAGAGTTGTCACGCTTTGGGCAGAGTGGTCAGTGCAGCAGCGCAGTGGGCAGAGTAGTCACGCAGTGGGCAGCGTGGTCACGCGGTGGGCAGCGTGGTCACGCGGTGAGCAGAGTGGTCACGCAGTGGGCAGAGTGGTCAGCGCAGCAGCGCGGTGGACAGATTGGTCAGCGCAGCAGCGCGATGGGCAGAGTGGTCAGCACAGCAGCGCGGCGGGCAGTGGTCAGCGCAGCAGTGCGGCGGTCAGAGTGGTCAGCGCAGCAGCACGGCGGGCAGAGTGGTCGCTCCCTGCGGCCCCTCCCTCGCTACCCCCGGCCCCTCTCGCTACCTGCGCCCCCCCTGTCGCTACCTGCGGCCCCCCCTTGCTACCCGTGGCCCCCCCTTGCTCCCCTTGCCCCCCCCCCCCGCTCCTCAATGGTGAGGAAAAAAAATCCCATAAGGATACTCACCCTCCGCAGGCACGCTCCACCAGTCTTCTATCTCTCAGGACAGGACCTGTCATTGCCTGGGGAACCGATCAGCAGTTAGCGGGCATCTGACCGATCATCTGATCGGTTTCCCAGGCAACGACAGGTCCTGGCCTGGGAGATAGAAGACTGGTGGAGTGCGCCTGCGGACGGTGAGTAGAGTATCCTTATGGGTTTTTTTTTTTCTCACCATTGAGAAGCGGGGGTGGGGAGTGGGGGCCACTGGGAGCAGAGGGAGGGGGGGCCGCGGATAGCAATGGGGGGGGCCGCGGGAAGCGAGGGGGCCGCGGGTAGCAAGGAGGGGCCACGGGTAGCGAGTGGGGAGGCCGTGGGGAGCGAGGGGGGGCCGCGGGGAGCGAGGGGGGGCCACGGGGAGCGAGGGGGTTAGGAAGAGCGGGGGCGCAGGAGGGGCAGGAGGGTGTGGTTCGCAGGAGAGGCCGCCGATGGCGAGAGTGGGGCAGTATTAGCCCCGCTTTCACTAACGGTCGGCCATCTTGGTGCACCTTTAGTGGGTTTACAGCCAGCTTCAGTCCGGATTTGACGTCAGTTCGAGCAGAAATGGACGGAAGCTGGCTTAGGCAATTATTATATTAGATGTATGTGTCTTCAGAATCTGTGTCATTATCTGCCTGACGAAGGGACCACAGTGTCCCGAAAGCTTGCTATGTTTACCATCTTTTCAGTTAGCCATTAAAAGGTATCAACGACTGAGGACTATCAGATTCTCATATTTTTCTATCTACTGGCTAACACGGTCCAAACATTTTTTACCGCATTAAAAACATAAACTCTCCTGAACGTTACACTATAGACTCTTTCATAGTCTTTGGATTCCTTTTTGGCCACCTACAGTAGATAAGGTAACATTTGTTGAAAGTAAAATCTTGTTCCCAAGCCAACAATGGCGCAGTGCAAGGAAGAGCCGGACAGGATTCTGGCTGTAGGAACCGACTCCTGGAATGACCTGACTATCTGATAACAGTTCTGCCTTGGACTTTCTGACTTGTTGTTCCAATGTCCATAACCTACTTCAATGCAATCAGCTTCATCTCTGGTGAAACATTTGGATTAACATTTGTGCAAAAAAATACAAGAATGTTTTTGTGTTTCCACATCTCTTCCCAAGGTTATTCTACCACATTCACCATCGAGGAGCCAATGTGAATTGGAGAGACTTAGCTCCATCATGAGAAAAAAGGGTCACGTGACAGTAATTGGGTCTGTAATTATTGTACAGAGTCTGGACATAAGATACAAGCCCTCTCACAATGGCTCCATCTCTAATCTATACAATTTATACAATATATTTACCATATGTCATTTTTAGGAAGATGCCTAACCTGTTGGGAATATGAGATGGGATGTGTTATATATGGGGTCAATTTGTTGGTTTCCATTAAAAACATCTTTATCTTCTCCCCTTACTATTTCTCCTATATCAGTCATGTATGTACTATCTATTATATAATTGCCGTAGCGACTTCCGTCGGAGCGGCGCAACTTCCGGTGGCTTTGTTAGCGACTCCAGGTTTCATCTCCTGGATTCTGTCCATTGTGGGCATTGCGAGTCGTTGCAGATTTGCGAAGCAATGCCCGCGAAGCGGGCATTGCGAGTCGCTAACAAAGCCACAGCTACCATACCGCTGTAGTGTACACCGCTATAGTATACTACAGTCCCATACCCATACGCTTCAGGCCTGACAGGCGTATGGCCATGGGACTGTAGTATACCATAGCGCTGTACACTACAGCCCCATGCTCTTAGCCACCCCCTCAGTGCGCCGCCCCTACCCCCTAAGTGCCGCACCCCTACACCCTAAGCCCCGACCCGCCGCACCTATGCCCCTACCCCCTAAGTCCGCCGCACCCCTACACCCTAAGCCCCGACCCGCCGCACCCATGCCCTACCCCCTAAGCCCCGCCGCCTCCTAAGCTCCAGCCGCTTTCCCCCGCCGCTTTCCCCCGCACCTATGCCCCTACCCCCTAAGTCCGCCGCACCCCTACACCCTAAGCCCCGACCCGCCGCACACCTAAGCCCCTACCCCCTAAGTCCGCCAAACCCCTACACCCTAAGCCCCGACCCGCCGCACCTATGCCCCTACCCCCTAAGTCCGCCGCACCCCTACACCCTAAGCCCCGACCCGCCTAAGCCCCGACCCGCCGCACCTATGCCCCTACCCCCTAAGTCCGCCGCACCCCTACACCCTAAGCCCCGACCCGCCGCACCTATGCCCCTACCCCCTAAGCCCCGCCGCCTCCTAAGCTCCCGCCGCTTTCCTCCGCCGCTTTCCCCCGCACCTATGCCCCTACTCCCTAAGTCCGCCGCACCCCTACACCCTAAGCCCCGACCCGCTGCACACCTAAGCCCCTACCCCCTAAGTCCGCCAAACCCCTACACCCTTAGCCCCGACCCGCCGCACCTATGCCCCTACCCCCTAAGTCCGCCGCACCCCTACACCCTAAGCCCCGACCCGCCGCACCTATGCCCCTACCCCCTAAGCCCCGCCGCCTCCTAAGCTCCCGCCGCTTTCCCCCGCCGCTTTCCCCCGCACCTATGCCCCTACCCCCTAAGTCCGCCGCACCCCTACACCCTAAGACCCGACCCGCCGCACACCTAAGCCCCTACCCCCTAAGTCCGCCAAACCCCTACACCCTAAGCCCTGACCCGCCGCACCTATGCCCCTACCCCCTAAGTACGCCGCACCCCTACACCCTAAGCCCGACCCGCCGCACCTATGCCCCTACCCCCTAAGCCCCGCCGCCTCCTAAGCTCCCGCCGCTTTCCCCCGCACCTATGCCCCTACCCCCTAAGTCCGCCGCACCCCTACACCCTAAGCCCCGACCCGCCGCACACCTAAGCCCCTACCCCCTAAGTCCGCCGCACCCCTACACCCTAAGCCCCGACCCGCCGCACCTATGCCCCTACCCCCTAAGCCCCGCCGCCTCCTAAGCTCCCGCCGCTTTCCCCCGCCGCTGTCGCTAACACCTAAAGCCCTACACCCGAAGCCCCCGCCGTCCTCTAACCTAACCTCCCCGTCGATCACTTACATGCCTTCTTACTCATCTGATCGTCCGTCCGATCCACAAGTCCTCCGTCCGGCCAGGCGTCCTCTTCATCCGGCCCGGGGGTCTTCTCTCTTCTTTCCGCCATCTCCGCCTCTTCGTCCGGCCCCGGGGATCTTCTGTCTTCTTTCCGCCAACTTCCAGCTCCGACGTCCTCTTCAGTTATCATTAACATAGAATGGACGACAAATCCGCCATTCTATCTTAATGAGATCTGAGGGGCTCTTCTGATTGGTCGCTGTCTACTGCCCTCAGCCAATCAGAAGAGCCCCTCATTTCCCATTCAAATACATTAGCGGTGTGTCGGCGATTTTATGGCCGGCCACCTGGTGCTATTTGTCGGCCCTAAAATCGCGGACACACCGCTAATGCATCTCTATGGCCAGTCAGCCCGATTTCGGATTGGTCGCCGACCAATCAGAATTCGAGCTCACTGCCCATAGACATGCATTAGCGGTGTGTCCGTGATTTTAGGGCCGACAAATAGAACCAGGTGGCCGGCCATAAAATCGCCGACACACTGCTAATGTATTTCAATGGGAACAAATAAATTTAATAATAAAAAAAATAATTAAAAAATAATAAAAAAATAATAAAAAATAAACGGACCTGAAAGAGAACTGGGTCTCAGCCTAAATAATACATTTAATAATAAAAAAAATAATTAAAAAATAAATAAAAAATAATAAATAATTCAATAAAAATAATAATAAAAAAAATAAATATATGCTAATTATATCAGCCCTTCCAGCGGACCTGAATGAGAACTGGGTCTCAGCCTAAATAATAAATTTAATAATAAAAAAAAATAATTAAAAAATAATTAAAAAATAATAAAAAATAAATAAAAAATAATAAATAATTAAATAAAAAATAATAATTAAAAAAAAATTCTAATAATAATGATATTACTGCTAATAATAATGCTATTAATGCTAATAATTATGCTATTAATGCTAATAATAATGTTATTAATGCTATTATTAATGCTAATAATGCTATTATTAATGCTATTAATGCTAATAATAATGCTATTAATGCTATTAATAATGTTATTAATGCCATTATTAATGCTAATAATGCTATTATTAATGCTATTTAT
>JARQOC010000003.1:11839561-12010693 GCA_033576535.1 Allobates femoralis
GGCACTCGCCCCCCCACACTGTGCAGAGCCCTCCCTCCCGATGCATTATCTTACCATCCAGCCGCGTCTTCATCACCGCCGGTCCTCCCGTTCATCCTCGGGCGCTGTGTTCGGCTCTCACGTGACCCGGCGCGATGACGTCATCCGACTGCGACCGCCGGGTCACATGAGACCGGGAACGCAGCGCGCGAGGATGGACGGGAGGACCGGCGGTGATGAAGACGCGGCTGGATGGTAAGATAATGCATCGGGAGGGGGGGCTCTGCACAGTGTGGGGGGGTGAGTGCCACTGGGGGCCTGCTGTATACCCCACTGGGGGCCTGCCTGCATATACCTCTGGGGCCTGCCTGTTATATACCTCTGGGGCCTGCCTGTATATACCTCTGGGGCCTGCCTGTATATACCTCTGGAGGCCTGCCTGTATATACCTCTGGAGGCCTGCTGTATATACCTCTGGAGGCCTGCTGTATATACCTCTGGAAGCCTGCTGTATATACCTCTGGAGGCCTGCTGTATATACCTCTGGAGGCCTGCTGTATATACCTCTGGAGGCCTGCTGTTTATACCTCTGGAGGCCTGCTGTATATAACTCTGGAGGCCTGCTGTATATACCTCTGGAGGCCTGCTGTATATACCTCTGGAGGCCTGCTGTATATACATCTGGAGGCCTGCTGTATACCACACTGCTGGGGGCTGTATACCTGTGCTGGGGTCCACCCTCGGCTTATACACGAGTCAATAGGTTTTCCCAGGTTTTGGGGGCAAAAGTAGGGGGGTCGGCTTATACACGGGTCGGCTTATACACGAGTATATACGGTACTCTGTTTTCCACCACTACACAGCAAGTGGAAGAGCCTTGTAAGGTGGTAGGAATTGGTGCTTCTTTTGAATTCGACAATATCTGGGGTGGCTGTGGGATGCTATTCCATAGCATAGGGGGGGGCAATAATGATGAGCCCTCACCCCGCTGAAAATACCAGTCCTCAGCTGCCTACTTTTATCTTGGCTGGCAATTACAATCAGGCGAAAGGCCTATGCAATTTTGTTTCCATTACTTCTTTTTTGGGACACACTATGATGCCAGGTTGGTTGCCGTACACTAATGTATATGACAGGGGTGGGGATCTCCTTAGTATTGCATAGGTGATAATTGAATCACATGCACTGTTGATGACTCCAAACCTTTGCAATACTAAGGAAATCCTGAAAACATGACCTGTTTTCAACCCTTGAGGCCTTAAGTTCCCCACTCCTGATGTATGCCAACCAAGCACAGACAGATTGTGAAAATGCAGTCTGATGGTAACAACCAATCACAGATGCTCTCACAGAGCATCTGTGATTGGCTGTTGCTGGTCAGTGAAGTGAATATTCTTGACGCTTCATGGGCAGGACCTGAAGTAAGTAAGAGTGAGAGTGGATCCACAAAGAAGGAAGCAAGCAGCAGGAGACTGGTAAGGTGATCTGTGTGTGTTTCACAGCTTTAGGACACCCTTTGAAAGTATTTTCTAAGTGTTTCATGTTGCTTGCCATTGATTTCAATGACGTTCAAAAAATTCAGCGAAAGTTCATCGAACAATTCATTTAAACACTCTACATTCGGAGAACAAATCCGAATTCGAACACTCAAGAGTTTTCTCATCTCTAGTGGTAATTGCTCGGTTCTTAATCCTGTCACTCACTGGAAGAGGTGTGCCCCTTAGGCAAAGCAAACACAAAAACCTACGGAACTCAGTCAGCGTGTCCCCGACATCTTACCAGTGCATTTCCAGTGTCACGCATGTGCAATGTTTGTTGCTCCTGTTCAACCTGTTACCGTGATGACATTACACAGAACTTTGGAGATAGATCACTTACAAGGCATGGCAGACTCAACTCAGAGGAAGTCATTTTCCTATCCACCCCAAGGGCAGAAGGTTGGTCGGCTGAACCAGGCTCAGAGCGGCTTGGAGAGAATCTGGAGACATATGACACTTGGACTTCAACTGTACTACCCATTTTGGACCTCATCTGCAATGAGGTGCGGATTCCATCCTGGGCCCCGACACCTGAGGAGGGAGTCACTGCAGTCATGAGGTGACACTTTTTTATGGAATCTGGGATCAGGAGCACCAGATGTCAGACTGCACATGATTTTGCAGCATGTCTGGCTAGATTCCACCAGCAGCATGTGTCACAGCTACTGGATGCCATTCCCCAATAACAGCAGGACCAGGACCATTATGAAGAGGTTGAGTAGGAGGTAGAGGAGGTGGAAGAACCTGATTGCCATCTGCGTGGATCCCCCCCTCCAGAAGCCTTCAACTGGGACAATGCCATACGGGGACCCCTACAAGCACTTATCCAACAAGGCATCAAGTACCCCACCTTGTCTCCTTTGTTAACGAGATTCGACTCTAGGTTGCCATTGACCGGGACTGGTTGCAAGGGGCTACGTCTAATGACTTCTTTGACCAATGTATCCAAGGCAGGGTAATGGCATTTCTGCCTGATAAGGGATTTGGTTTCCTAGTAAAACATTGTACTGGGCATTGGTGCTACATCAACAGCTCCCCTCACTGCAGGACAATCTTCTGCAAAGACTATGTACCATCTTTGTCAGGGAGGAGGTGACTTTAATGAAGGTGTGGGGCAGCAAGAGGTGGTTTGCAGTTGGCATATGTTTGATTTTCACTGCCAAAAAATGTGAGACATGGCAGGAGGAGGCCATACAGCAGAGATGTTGGTATCGGGTTCAGCCCAGGAGTCTCTTAGTTGGCCAACTAGATGCACCCAAACCGAGAAGTCATGTCGGTGTTCCACAGCTGCTGTCTGTCCTACAGGGTGTGGTCATTCACTAGCATCATCCTTCATCCTCTCCAACGGCGGTCATGATGGAGTGTGTTGGGTGCACAGGTGGTGGCAGAGAATGCCCCTAGAGGGATATCCCCTGAGACCGCCCAGGACGATTCGGCACAGACTACCAAGAAACCTGGTTTCAACCATCTAGAGCATGGCTGAAAATATTGAGAGCAAAGTCCAGTGAATCTTCCTAAAGGTATGTTGGTGGGTTGGTGAGACAGTGACCCATCCCTTAGTTGGCATTTTGGCTAGAAGTCTTATAGAAGTTGTTTTTTTTGCAGTTCTTCCTTGACAAATACCTGTGTTTTTGTTAAACTTATATTTTACCTTCCAACATTTCATGCTGAGTGCTCTTCCCACTTCCAGACATGCATGCAGCTTTTGGGGTCCAACTTGAATGACATTAATGGACTTCATTGCCTTTCCACCACTTTAACAGTATGTGAGCTGCTTCTTATTCATGTGGGATTTTTGTTTTCTTCATATACTATACAGTATATATAATGTTATGTTTGTGTTTCAGACTTCTAGTCTGATTTATATTAAAGATTTTTAAGTTCACTCCTTGTTTGCTGGACTGTTTCTGCTAACAGGTGCTTTGATACTTTGGTGAACAAGCCGCAGGCCTCTGGCCTGAAGGTGTGAGGTATGGAACTGCAAGACACTACACCCACTCCAACAGAACAGGGCTGCCCAAGTGCAGTTCTCAAGGGCCACCAACAGTGCAGGTTTTCAGGCTGTCACTAGCATTGCACAAGGTGCTGGAATCATCCATCAACTTTGCAGGTGATGAAATCAGCTGATGTGCGATGCTAAGGAAATCCTTAAAACGTGCAATGTTTTCATTACTTGAGGACTGTAGTTGGCCAGTCCTGCTCTAGAAGTCTCTGCGGAAGTAGTCCAAGGGCAAAAGGAATCTTCAAGCCCTTTCACCAAAACTGCAGCTCTCTTTCGACCCTCTTAGGCCCTGTGCCCACAATGTGTTGTATGATGCTTTTTTTAAGCAGATTTTGAGATTCCTGATTCCTGAGGTCTATGAAAGGTAAGAAGTGTTTTCTTTCCCTTGCACATGAGGTTCAGATTTCTTTATTTTGCCCCAAAGTCTGCACCAATTCTGCAAGGAAAAAAAACACATTGGCACAGCATTTCAGAACCCTCGTAGACTTTGCTGGCTTCAGGATTGACATGCAGACTTTGATGCAGAATCTCAAAATCTAATTCAAAAGAAGCATCAAAGAATATACCATAGACACGAGGCCTTATAAGAATATGGTGGAGTCACTTTCACAGAAAGCATGCCCCATATACTGTGAGAACAGGCACGCAGGGACTGGTGAGAGTGTGACAAGTGGTGCCATGACAAACATTACTGCAGTTCAGACTCAAGGGGTCAAACAGGGGCTACCCTGCAAGTTTGAACTGCGCTACACTGCTGACGCCACCACTCCTCACATGTTCTGTCTCATGTTACCGGCGAGATATATCTGCTATGTCTCAAGTGATAACGTGGCTCTCACAAGACAGCTAGTTATGAGTGCTGAAGCCACTGAGTTTATCTCAGGTCACACAGCGGGATTCCCTGCTGCATGATACTTGCTGTTTAACCTGAGACAACCTCAGGGAAGTCATGAAGATCTCTGAGGTTCATGAGCGGCCCGGAAGCATGGTGACAGTGGCACTGAAGGTTGCTAAGTAATAGGGTATGAAGATAATGTCTGGCAGCTTATGGTCCCTTTTTAAGGTGTTTTCTAGGCACTTGATTTTGCCTCCCATTGATTTGAACGAGGTTCGGATGTTAGGTGAACTATTCACCAATCTATTTGGCAAACATGCCCAAAGTGAACCAAATCAGAACTTCAAGAGGTTCGCTCATGTCTACTATTTACTAGTCATCACAAAACTCTAGAATTTAAAAAGCCTATAGCAACATAATTAGGCCATGTATAAGAATAAAAGTTATATAACCTGATAGGGCTGCCCAAGACATATTTCAGGATACTGTTAGTATGATACACAAACATTTACCTGACAGATTCCTTTTAAGTGACTATACAGAAGATTAGCCAATGTATGTGGAAGTGTGCACTGTGCATTACTGTGATCAGGTATTTTGGACGAAGTACCTTAATGTCCGCGCTGCTGCCAGAGAGGAAAATACACCAACGACACTGGGACGTCTGAGTACTGGTAGTAGAGGGTTATTACCAACGCGTTTCGGAGCCACGTACCGAGCTCCTTCCTCAGGGATGTTCCCTGAGGAAGGAGCTCGGTACGTGGCTCCGAAACGCGTTGGAAATAAACCTCTACTACCAGTACTCAGACGTCCCAGAGTCGTTGGTGTATTTTCCTCTCTGGCAGCAGTGCGGACATTAAGGTACTTCGTCCAAAATACCTGATCACAGCACTGCACCTCGTGGAAGTTCAGTCCCTGCAGCAGCTGCATTGTTCGAGCGATTACGCTGGTTGTGTGCTACACAACCGGACCAGGTGAGCAAATCTGATTTTTTCACATTTACCTGCCTATAAAGGATAAGACCCTATGTGCGCATTCTCAACCCTCTAGATACACTGTGCATTACTAACATTACAGATTTATTACTAATGTTACAGACATTTATAAGGAAATAATTCTTCAATCATATAACAAGACTTGTCTATAGTGTCCAGTACCTGAGGATATTCATATAATCCGAGGATCTGTGCGGCTGGAATAGTGGAAGATGAATACTGATCTCCAATGAGGCCAACGAGCCGGTCATGGCCCTCACAAGAGTAATTAGGTATCACCTTCCCCGGGCCAGACAGGAAATATAAAACATGTCTTACCGCCAACAGTCCATGTGAACACGTGTCATAAACATGATATCCCAGGGTGATATTGGGTAAAATATCAGGATCCTTGTTTATATTATCAATGGCAAAATGAAAAATAAAATAACGTAGAAAACTCTGAAAGAATTTCCTACAGAAAAGAGAAAAGATAAATATATATATATGTAAATGCTTAAATGTCTACATTTACAGGGGGTAAAATAAGTATCTAACGTCACCAATGTTCTAAGTAAATACATTTGTAAAGGTTCTATTGAGATGAATTTCACATCGGATGTCGAAAATGGCGACACAAGCAATTAGTGATGAGCGAGAGTAATCGTTACTATTCGCTATTCGCATGGATAGTACGGTATTCAGAGCACTCGTTACATTGTGAGTATTTCTGTACGCGCCTCGCGATATTTGAGTGTCCCGCCCAGCAGTTTTGGTGCCTGGGCCTGTGCTGGGCTTCTTAACCAATTAATGGTGAACCATTTGGTTCTGGCATTACTGTGATTGTCTGGCCGCCCTGCATCCTAGGGTCTATATGAGTCCTGCCAACGCCATTTTGCATACATTGCATCCAGAAACAGCATTGTAGTAGCATAAAGAGAGAGTGCACAGCTGCTAGAGAGTGTTTCAGGCATCCATATAACACAAAAGCTCTTTTCAGGGCTACCTGCAGTGTATACTAGGTCAATGTAGTGTAGAGAGGGAGAGATTCTCGAGCAGAAACAGAGTTTAAAGGAGCCTGTCACTACCTTCATAATACCAGAAAACAATTGCTCTTTTCAGAGCTGAAACCACTGAACAAAGTCACAGTACAAGGAGGGAGAGATTGTGGATTAGGGAGGGAGAGGTTAGACTATTCTCCCAGTGTCCATAATACAACAGCTCTTGTCAGAGGCAGAGCTCTTTTTTCAAGCACACAGAGTACTAGCATTTTGTGCTGCCTCTTGATTAAAAGCACTGGTATCTTTTTCCCTGCTATTTTTGGGGGTCACAGCCAGGCTTGTGCCATTCAGATCAGCCACATTAATATGGTGCCAGTGCACTTGCCAAATCCAGAGTAGTTTTACTAGCATCTTGTGCTGCCTGGTATAAGGTACGCACTGATACTTTTTTCCAAAATATTTGAGGTCACAAGTTTTGTAGTGCTTGTAAAATCCTAAGCAGTATTTCTACCATTTAATGATGCCTGAAAGAAAGCATGCACTACTCATTCTTTCCCCTGGTATTTTTGTGGTCATATTTTGCTTGGCCTGTGCTAAGAAGTTCAAAATATTAATTGGGTCATAGTGAGCTATTGCTATTGTGGTGGCCCTGCGGATCCAGTCGCCACAGCGATACTGTACCCCTGTTGAGGTGTAGTACCCCACTCTCAGATAAGGGGGGCATAGACCGGTATCAGGACACACAGGCCACAGACTACACTAGGTCCAGGTCAGGGTTAGGGCGAGATTGCTCCTACAGGAGAGCACAGTCCCTGATCCTGTCTGGAAGGAGGAACCAGGGTAGTGGAGATAGGTGGAGAGGAAGTAGTAAGGGGAGCACCTGGGAAGGAGTGAAGTCAGGAAGAACACACATAGATGACGTGGGACATGTGAAAGAGGGCCCGTAGAAGCGGACATTTCCGCGAAACGGTTGCCGTCGCCCTCAGCTTCTCTCTCCCCACTAGCACAATCCTTGTAATATGACAGCACGATAAATAAAAGCCGGATTTAATCAAGAAGCACGAGTGCCGCTCATGTTTCTGGACACTTGTACGCTCTTATGCTGAGTAGCTGAGCAACGTGCCTCTATCCTCATCACATGGTTCCAGGAGGAACTTAAGGTCAGTGCCCGGTTTTCATGCTTTCTGGACAATCCTAATGAAACAGTTAACTGGTCACGTGCAGTCAGAAACAAAGTCCTGGTCGGACGATGATAAAGACACTGTAGAACATGTAATTGCCAGGCTAAAAGCTACCTTTGAGACGAGTGTTGATGCCAGAGCAAAAATTAGATTCTTTGGGTGCAAGCAGAAACCACAATAGAGCGTGAGAGACTGAGCATTCCAGACATACTTTTGCAGACCCCATGGTTACCCTGAACAGTTCTTAGCAGATCAAGGTCCAGCCTTTGAAGCAGAGGTGCGCAAAGAATTCTGTAATATGTATGGATTAATGATGGGCGAATCCTAAATTACTCGGAATTGCTTGACTCTAGCGAGTCCGAGCCCGGGACTCGCTACTCGTTGCGAGTCTAGCGAGTCCAATGTTAATGAATGGGGAAGCGAGTAATAGCGAGTAATGTGTGATTTAAAAATCGCAGATGTGTCTCGGAAAGCGCTCGCTTTGCCGTGTCGGAAGCCCCACTCGCAACTGTATTTTGCTGCTGTCTCCGAGGCCAAACTTGCATGTGTTTGAGGCGTGGCAAGCGATTTTCTGCAGCAAACCCCATGCTTTTTGCAAACAGGAAATAAGCCGACTCGAGCTGCCTGGCTGGACGCGCAGAAACACACCGAGTAAGCATGGCCCCTGTCAACACCCTGCAATTAATTGCTCTGGTGGAGGCTCGGCCCCTGCTTTGGCTACCCACTGACCCTACCTATGGGGATAACGTCCAGCGGACTACAGCCTGGAGGGAGATCGCTCAGGTCGTGTTCCCTACGTTTCATCGTACTGGCCCTGATGCACAGAGCAATATGGGTGAGTTAAATGTGTTCACATGTTATATTGCATTTACCGTATAAAGTCGTGTATAAGCCGACCCGTGTATAAGCCGACCCCCCTACTTTAGCCCCAAAAAACTGGGAAACCATATTGACCGCCATCCTTGTATACAGCGGCTATCACTGTTAGACAGCCCCCCAGCAGAGTTTACAGCTCCACCTGCAGAGTATACAGGCCGCCCAGTGTGTATATATGCCCCCGATATTAGGGTATACAGCCCCCCGTGGGTACACAGGCCCCCAGCAGTGGGTATACAGGGCCCTCATAGTAGGGTCTACAGCCCCCCGTGGGTATACAGGCCCCCAGCAGTGGGAATACAGGGCCCCCATAGTAGGGTATACAGCCCCCCCGTGGGTATACAGGCCCCCAGCAGTGGGTATACACGGCCCCCATGGTAGGGTCTACAGCCCCCCCGTGGGTATACAGGCCCCCAGCAGTGGGTATACAGGGCCACCGTGGGTATACAGGGCCCCCATAGTAGGGTATACAGGGCCCTCAATGTGTTATCATGCGCCGTCGCATGGTTGCCTATATTTGGATGGGGTCACAATAGTACACTTAGTTTAAGGGCTGGTCCTCCTGGCTCTGAAGGCCAGGGGGTTGGGTGTATATAAATACCACTAATGATCGGAGTCTGGTGCCCGTACTATTACATTCTCTATGCGTTGACATGTGCCCTGCCCCATTTGTGATTGTGGCCACGTGAGCTCAATGTCCGTAATGCTGTTGATGATGTTCCACACTGTCGTGTCCATGTGCCTTGTATACACATTACACACACAACATGAATAAAATGTTATTGTTGATTTGTACACATACTTTTAGTGTTTCAAATGTTACAGAGGTCTAAACCCGGTTTGAAATCATTTCACAGTTGACCACATTATGAAGCGGTGGAGGAGCTGCCGCGATCAATACAAGCGGCAACACTGGAGGATCATGGAGGGGGGACCGGAAGCTGGTCACGGGACAATATATTGCCACTAAGAACGGCTGTCCTTCCTAGAACCGGTGGCCCGTATGGCAAGGTATGTGTCTGCTGCACTGTTGTTTACTATTATTGTTATTATTATTTATTTATATAGCGCCATTAGGTTCCATGGCACTTTACATGAGGATAAGGGTTAACGACAAAAAACAGTACATGAAGACAATCAGGTCATACAGGTAAAAGAGGAGAGGACCCTGTCCACGAGGGCACACAGTGTACGTATGAAGCTCTATAATGAGTGTGCTGGTTTACATACCCACACAGGGGTTTGTTTCTGCCATGGTGCAACACAATTCTATTACCTTTGGCAATGATCCAGGACATACACATTTATAGTCACATTGTGACGTTGGGACAAATAAGCAATGTTCTGCAGGGTGGTCAGACACAATGTTCCGTGACCTCACAATTAGCTATTATTGTTGGCATGTTTGTGGGAAAAAGCCATGTTCTTCCCTGCAATGGCCTCTAAGGTGTGTGACCCTGTCTGGTTTGCCTGTCATAATCCTCATTTGCATCAGTTCCTAATGGCCTCGACTTGCATAAGGGCCACATACATCCCTACACGTTTAGTTGTGGGTGTTTTTTTCGGCTAAATAACGTTGCAAGGATATACCCCTTTTGCAATAAACTGTTTGTACACCATCCCAGATTGTTGACACAGTCACACACATTTCAGGACATACCCTGTATCACTACAAATACGTGTGGTTCAGTTTTCCCATGGGTATATTTGGGGCTGCAAGGTGATGGTGTAGATATTAGGGCCCACATGTGAATTTTAGTTTTTTTGTCGTTAACTCATGGCCACATTATGAATCCTCCGGAAAACATAGTGTATTAATGCTGAATAAAATCAAACTAAAGAGGGCCATATTTTAAGTGAAACAGCCTTTTATGTACAAGGTCCTTTAGGAAACCCGAGGTTTGCCCTTGCTGCTCCCGGTTTTTTGTTCAGCCCCGTTGGAATAACTCTAAAACTGTCCATCTGTGCATACCACCTTGTTTGGCACCAACGATGTGTGACCTGCTGCTCAAAAACAACCCCATACTCTATGTCCATTACAGTCGTTTCAAAAGCCAAGCCATCTGTTTTGTGTGTTTTATTTACCAAGACATTCCTGATTAGCATACATGGGAGCAAAAAGGAGTGTAGGCCACTAACGCCGAATGCTCATGTGTCACCTATGCTGCAGGACTCCATTTCCTGTCTTGCTCATCTGCCCTATAGATCTGGGTTATGTGCATTGAGACCAAGGCCGCCCACACTGTGTCTTTTTGTGTCCATCTGATGGCAAACAACCCTGAAAAATGTGTTTGCCTCACAGTGTCAGGCTGTAGCTTTGTCCACATAAAGTTTCCACAAAAAGTCTAAGCAATAGTTGTGGCCACTAATATGTCTTCAAGTGACTACATAGCTGTCCTGCCTAAGGCAGGGCACAGTGTAATAGTGCAGACAAATTTTTAAATTTCTAATGTAATGGCAAAAAATCGTGGACAAACACTACCCACAAATAGAATATTGTTTGAGGCATGAGCCAAAACGTCTTAATGTATTTGCTGCAATTCCATCTTAAGGCCAACAATGAAAAGGCACAGAACACACAGACACACTGAGTCAAAAAAAGCGTGCACATGTTATGTTTGGCCTATGGTTTTGTTTCCAAACGCAACCCATTCACCAAATTTTTTTATATTTACCCACAGAGCTGCTCACTACCAGATGCGGCGTCGGAACCCGCCACCACAGCTGCCTGAGGAGGCGAGGGAGGCCCCTGAACCACCACCAGAGGAGGAGGGAATACCGCCGCCACCACCACCACCACCACCAACTTTGGGGCATGCCCGGCCACAGCAAGAAGAGGAAGTTGAAGGGCCACCACAACCGGCTCCCCACCAAAACCAACCTCTGCCCATCCACCTTGCCACACTGCCGACTGCCAGCAGTGTGGGGAGTCAACATAACCCCAGCAGCCCCGCTCAGATCCCGGGGGCACAAAATTACAACATCGGACAATGTGATGCTGACTTTGCCCGCAGTCTTATACCATTCTTGGCTCAGATTCCATGGGAGAGACAACTGCGGGCAAGGTCAGCAATCCACATTGTCCTTGATGCTTGTAGGCCCCCAAACCACCCTGGGCAGGTATTTGCTTTTTTGGAGGAGTGGCAGCTGTCTAGCTCCAACATACTGGACAGGGCCACACCCCGGGACAGGTACGTGGCGACCCAGAGGTGGTGTCCACCAGACAGGGGCCTACCAACCCAACGCCAACCGGCCCAGATGACCCACCCTACTGGCTTACAACCACTGGGTGAGGTAATCCATGGGGCCCTGGACCTCCTCCACGACCAGGGTTATGGTGTCCAGGCAGAGGCAACCCCAGAGAATGCGGCAACCTACCACCAGCTGTAGGGCACATTTTTTTTGTGTTTATTTGTTTTTATTGTGCATTGCACAATTTCTTTGTTATTTTCTTATGTTTTATGTACAACTTTGTACAAAGTTAAAAAAAAAAAAAAAAAAGAAGAAAAAAAAAACAACAACAAAAAAGAATCTGACATCTTTGCCATTATGGCGTAATAATACCCAGTTTACAAAAACTGCTTTGTGTCTGTCTTTTTTCAGGGAATGGATGTGTAGGTTTTTTTTGTGGGTGGGCTTAAAGTCATCATCATTAGCAAGTACTTTACGGCCCACATGGCGCATGAAGGCACCTTGGTTATTATGTGTAAAATCATGACTGCACATACAAATGTTGCTGACAAATAAATAGTGCCTGTGTTTGTGGGGGGGTTACTTAATGACTCGGTATGGCAACAACACTAGGAACACAGATGCGATGATAGGCTGGGACGTCTACTTGCAACAGAGCGCGTCTACGCGTTATCTCCGTAGCGTACAGTGGGACCCTTCGCCAGGCTCCAGCAGAATCTTAGTACAAGCCACGTCTTCGATGCAGGCATAGGCTTGTTGCCGTAAAAAATTAGCCCAAGGGGGGGATCAACTCTTTTTAGAATAAGAGGAGGGCGCGTGGCCCATACTATATTCTTGCTTGTCCTGAGAGCATAGGAGAAGCAACTAATTCGATGCAGGCATAGGCTTGTTGCCTTAAAAAATTAGCCCAAGGGGCGGGATCAACTCTTTTTTGAATAAGAGGAGGGCGCGTGGCCCATACTATATTCTTGCTTGTCCTGAGAGCATAGGAGAAGCAAGTAATTCGATGCAGGCATAGGCTTGTTGCCTCAAAATATTAGCCCAAGGGCGGGATCAACTCTTTTTTGAATAAGAGGAGGGCGCGTGGCCCATACTATATTCTTGCTTGTCCTGAGAGCATAGTACAAGCAAGTAATTCGATGCAGGCATAGGCTTGTTGCCTCCAAAAATTAGCCCAAGGGGCGGGGTCAACATTTTTAAAATTAATGCAAGGCACTTGAGCCAAACAATTATGTTTTATTGCAGTTTGAGAAATGCCCACAATGCAGGCATAGGCTTGTTGCCTTAAAAAATTCAGCCAAGAGACTGTATTGGATTGTCTGACATAAATCAATGTTCAAAAATCATCACAAGTGCATGCATTATTAAAGTAACATTACTGACACTGATTGTGTAGTTTTGTTGTCATGCAGCAAGTGTAGCAGGAACATTAGTTATCCAATCTTCTTAGCAGAGGCACATTGTTTATCCTTTGTGTCAGAAGAGGACATAATGTTTAAACCGCAGTCAGCCAAACATATCAAATTTGATAATGTCCCTCTAGGTTTGGGTACTGTCGTCTGAAGGGGTTAAGAACTTTGATGATATACAGTCCTGGTTAAACTTAATGAAAGTGAGTCTGTCGGCATTTTCTGTAGTCAGCCGTGACCTTCTATCAGTAACAATTCCCCCAGCGGCACTAAAAACACGCTCTGATGTCACACTAGCAGCTGGGCAGGCCAGCAACTCCAAGGCATACAAAGACAGCTCAGTCCAAGCGTGAAGCTTGGAAACCCAGTAATTAAAGGGTACAGACGGTCGGTTAAGAAGCTGGTAGTGTCACACACATACTCGTTCAACATGTTTGACAATGTTTCTCTCCTAGACAAGGGGACCGTAGGCACAATCCGTTGCAGATTGGAAGGTCTGTTGAACATCGCCCAGTTGGTGGACATCTTACCACCACCTCTTCTTGACAATGTGGCCGTTTGAGTTCCAACCAAAGGCTGCTGTGGCAAAGAGCTGCTTGTTCGTGGTATAGCGGAGTCAGAGGGTGAAATTGACATTAAATTGTCAACAACAACAGTTTTGAAATGAACCATCGTTAAGCCCCTTGGTGACTGCAACAGCAGCGATGGAAACTTGTCTTTGTAGCATGGGTCAAGGAATGTTGACAACCAGTAGAGGTCGCTGTCATAGATGTTAATGACGCGTGGAACTTGGGACAGACATTGAGACATGAAGTCAGACACGTGTGCTAGGCTACAAAGACTCATGTCTTCTGTGTCACCTGACTGATGAACAATAGGCATCATGGTCTCAAAATCGGTCTCCGCCTCCTGCTCTTCAGCCCACCCATGCTGTACCGACATAAACCTGGGGTTGGGAGTTCCATCAGGGTGCACCTCAGTACCATGGATAAATAAATCGTCTTCATCTTCCTCATCACTGTTTTGTTCTGCAGCTAATGTTGCCGGCTGAAATTGGCTTTGCTGGCTCTGATCGTGGATGTTAAAATCTGGATCCATAGCCCTCCACTGTGCCCTCAATGATTCTGTTTTAAGATTCAGGAGAGAATCTTTAAGCAAACAGAGCATGGGGATGGTGAGACTAATAATGGACTCATCACCGCTGACCAGTTTTGTGCAGTAATCGAAGTTCTCTAGAACCTCGCAAAGGTCAGCGATCGAGACCCACTCCATCGTACCAATGTGTCTTGTATTACTTCCTGGGTGACGGGCATGTTGCAGCTGATATTCCGCTATAGCCCTCTGCTGCTCAATGAACCTTGCCAACATATGGAATGTAGAATTCCTCGTGTGGGCATGTCGCAAATTAATCTGTGTTTGGGCAAATTAAATTGCTGTTGAAGGGCAGATAGACTTGCAAGTGCCGTGGATGAATGTCGGAAATGTCCGCAATTTCTACGCACCTTCTCTAGTAGATCAGATAACTCTGGGTAATTTTTCAAGAATTTCTGAACTACAAGGTTCAGCACGTGAGCCATGCAAGGCACGTGTTGAAGGTTACCAAGCTTTATTGCTGCAACAAGGTTTCGTCCGTTATCACTGACAACAAGACCTGTTTGTAGTTGCAGTGGGGCCAGCCACTCATCTGTCTGTTGCTTAACACCTTTCCACAGCTCGGTTGCAGTGTGAGGTGTGTCACCTAGACAGATCAGCTTAAGAAGAGCCTGTTGTCGCCTGGCTGATGCAGTACTGCAAAGCTCCCAACTTTGGCGTGATGTTGCCGACAAATCAGCAGTGGTCAAGGAAGTAGAAGACACACATTGTGTTGTTGAAGTATATGAGGACGCGGACACCTGGAATGATGTTGTGCCCGCTATTCGTGGAGTTGGTAGGATCGCAGATATTCCACTATTAGACTTTGGGACACTCTCGACAAGGTTGATCCAGTGAGCCGTTAGGGATATGTATCTGCCCTGTCCACAACTACTTGTCCAGGTGTCAGTTGTCAGGTGAACTTTTCCACTCACAGCATTTGTCAGTGCACGCTTCAAGTTGTTAACCACGTGCTGATGTAACGCGGGTATGGCAGTACGTGAAAAAAAATTGCGACTGGGGACAGTGTATCGTGGTGCTGCCACAGCCAACAACTCCCGAAAAGCCTCAGTATCCACAAGCCTAAATGGCAGCATTTCTACAGCTAACAGCTTAGAAATTTGCGCTGTCATTTGTCGAGAAAAAGGGTGTGTGGATGGGTGCTTCCGCTGCCTCTCATACAGCTGTGGAACAGACAACTGGACATTTGGGGCAGACTCACAAGTCACTTGACTACTGTCATATCTCTGGTCTAACGCAGCTTGTGAGGAGATCATATGAGTAGGAGCTGCTGCATGAACAGTAGATGGTGAAGGACGAATCGGAGGTGGCATAACGGTGTTGAGGTCAGATGGCCCTGATGTCGAACCCTGATGGGCCAACCACTGACGTGGGTGCTTAAGAGTCATGTGCTTACGCATACTGCTGGTGCTCAAGTTTGATTTGCCCTGGCCTCTGCTTAGCCTGGCATAGCAGATGTTACATATAACGACATTTGCTACTGATGGGCTATCTTTAAAAAATTTCCAGACAATGGATGTTCGTCCTTTAGGTTGTGGTGTAGGAACTGGAGGATAAGTCTGGCCAACACAAACTGTAGACACATTTTGGCCAACTGTTGTTATAGTTGGGGCAACAGTTTTTACAGTTTGTGCAACAGTTGACACAATTTGGGCTACTGTTGTCACAGCTTGGATTCTGGATAAAGGAGTAAGCCTGGGTGCTTTAGGCAGTGGTACATAACCACTTTCCTCCTCCTGGCTGCTCTGTTGGCTCTGCATGTCAAGTGTCCAGGTTGGATCAGTGGTCTCATCATCCACCCCCTTCTCCTCAAAGTCTTCTGGATAACGTGACTGTTCAGGCTGGCCAGATGAGATGTGTGTGTCATCATCATCATTATAAGAAAGATGATGGGAGTGATGGTGTGTCACGGTCCGCGCTGCTTCTGGATTAAAAACTCACCAAAGAGCCCAGCAAACTTTCATCCTCTTTATTCCTTATTCCAACGCGTTTCAACGCCACAACCCGGCGTCTTCCTCAGGGATATACCAGGGATATCCCTGAGGAAGACGCCGGGTTGTGGCGTTGAAACGCGTTGGAATAAGGAATAAAGAGGATGAAAGTTTGCTGGGCTCTTTGGTGAGTTTTTAATCCAGAAGCAGCGCGGACCGTGACACACCATCACTCCCATCATCTTTCTTGGAACATACCACGATCCAGTGGTAGGTGGAGGTCCTGCAGCAGCTTGGAACATTGATTCCTAAACGCAGTCAAACCAGTTGTGGGGACCACAACTGGACCAGGTGAGCGGCCACACAGCACCACCATCTACATACTAGTGTCACTAGTGATAGGGCACTATTGCGCCTCTTGTCCCCCCCCCTTTTATATTTTGCATCATCATCATTATGCCTTTGTTGAAAGGGACGTTCTTCAGGACGAGGTGAATCCAAACTTTGTCCATGAATGGAATGTACGTCTTGTTCAAGTATATGGTCGGGCAGTGACAAAGAAAGGTCAGGTTGTATGAATGGCTGATAAGAACCAAATAAATCTTCCGAGTGTCCAAGTTCGCGGTCTAAATTTTCCTCTGTCTGGCGATAGCTTGAGGAAATAGGAAGATTTTGCGGATTAGATGACCCCGCGTTGTCAGTAGCGGCACTTGAATATGGTATCAAGGATGATTGTGTGCTGCCAGAACCAGTGGTTGAGGTCTTGTCAGCCATCCAAGATGTTATTTGGTCTTGCTCTTCCAGCCTCAAGACACGTTTAGGTTGAGTACTGGGAAATTTAGACAGCAGAAAGGTGGATCGATCAATCCTCGCCTGTCTACTTCTACCAGTGCCTTGTTGTTCACGACTGGTAGGGCCACGACCTCGTCCCTGTCCCTTTCCAGACTGTTGTTTGGGAATTTGGTGTTTTTGGGACATTTTTGACAAATGCACAGCCACCGAGATGGAGCTAGGTGTTGCTGCAGGCGTCACTTACTGGCGGGTTAAGTGTGTGCTAACACTTGGCAGGGAAGCAGCACACTAGTCCCTGAAAAAATTAGAAAGTGCGCACAGCCACCGAGATGGATTTTGGTGTTGCTGCAGGCGTCACTTACTGGCGGGTGTAAGTGTGTGCTAACACTTGTCAGTGAAGCAGCACACTAGTCCCTGAAAAAATTAGAAAGTGCGCACAGCCACCGAGATGGAGTTTGGTGTTGATGCAGGCGTCACTTACTGGCGGGTTAAGTGTGTGCTAACACTTGTCAGTGAAGCAGCACACTAGTCCCTGAAATAATTAGAAAGTGCGCACAGCCACCGAGATGGAGTTTGGTGTTGCTGCAGGCGTCATTTACTGGCGGGTTAAGTGTGTGCTAACACTTGTCAGTGAAGCAGCACACTAGTCCGTGAAAAAATTAGAAAGTGTGCACAGCCACGGAGATGGAGTTTGGTGTTGCTGCAGGCGTCACTTACTGGCGGGTTAAGTGTGTGCTAACACTTGTCAGTGAAGCAGCACACTAGTCCCTGAAAAAATTAGAAAGTGCGCACAGCCACCGAGATGGAGTTTGGTGTTGCTGCAGGCGTCACTTACTGGCGGGTTAAGTGTGTGCTAACACTTGTCAGTGAAGCAGCACACTAGTCCCTGAAAAAATTAGAAAGTGCGCACAGCCACCGAGATGGAGTTTGGTGTTGCTGCAGGCATCACTTACTGGCGGGTTAAGTGTGTGCTAACACTTGTCAGTGAAGCAGCACACTAGTCCCTTAAAAAATTAGAAAGTGCGCACAGCCACCAAGATGGAGTTTGGTGTTGCTGCAGGCGTCACTTACTGGCGGGTTACGTGTGTTCTAACACTTGTCAGTGAAGCAGCACACTAGTCCCTGAAAAAATTAGAAAGTGCGCACAGCCACCGAGATGGAGTTTGGTGTTGCTGCAGGCGTCACTTACTGGCGGGTTAAGTGTGTGCTAACACTTGGCAGTGAAGCAGCACACTAGTCCTTGAAAAAATTAGAAAGTGCGCACAGCCACCGAGATGGAGTTTGGTGTTGCTGCAGGCGTCACTTACTGGCGGGTTAAGTGTGTGCTAACACTTGTCAGTGAAGCAGCACACTAGTCCCTGAAAAAATTAGAAAGTGCGCACAGCCACCGAGATGGAGTTTGGTGTTGCTGCAGGCGTCACTTACTGGCGGGTTAAGTGTGTGCTAACACTTGGCATTGAATCAGCACACTAGTCCCTGAAAAAATTAGAAAGTGCGCACAGCCACCGAGATGGAGTTTGGTGTTGCTGCAGGCGTGACTTACTGTCGGGTTAAGTGTGTGCTAACACTTGTCAGTGAAGCAGCACACTAGTCCCTGAAAAAATTAGAAAGTGTGCACAGCCACCGAGTTGGAGTTTGGTGTTGCTGCAGGCGTCACTTACTGGCGGGTTAAGTGTGTGCTAACACTTGGCAGTGAAGCAGCGCACTATTCCCTGAAAAAATTATTAAGTGCGCACAGCCACCGAGATGGAGTTTGGTGTTGCTGCAGGTGTCACTTACTGGCGGGTTAAGTGTGTGCTAACACTTGGCAGTGAAGCAGCACACTATTCCCTGAAAAAATTATTAAGTGCGCGCAAGTAGTCGCACAAGTAGGTGGCGTACGTGCTATTTGCAGCTAGGAGAGCAGCAACGCACTGTTCTGCCACAGACAAAATAAAGCTGAAGGGGTTTTTAGGACCCAAAATCTATCAGCTGCAAAAAAATTGTAAATAGTACCTCAGCTAAGCCTCTGACTTCAGCTATTAGAACAGCTGAGTGAGTAAGCGAAGCTATGAGGTCGCTCCTGGGAACACTGTAAGGCTGCAGCTCCCTGCTTCCCTGCCTGCCTACAGTCTCACAGTACACAGTACTCCTCTGTCCTCCTGCTAGCTCTCACAAGAGCTGTTTGGGGTTAATATAAGGAATCTTGAAGTTTCCCTACACTGACTGACAATTCCTATGATCTGCTCCAGAATCTACCTCACCCTGCTCTAGCTCAGATCTTCCGAGAAATGTGCCCAAAATGGCGGTGGCAAGGCTTATATACAGCCTTGCCTGTCATACATGACATAGGCATCACGATGGACAGCAGCCAATCATAGTAATGCCACAACCAACATGGCTGTGGCATTACTGAATATGATTGGCTAACATGCTTGTCCATCTTCACAAGTTTGTCTGACCTAACACGCTAGGCTGTCTCGGAAGCTTTGTCGGAATATAACAGATTCTGTATTCGCGAGTCCCGAATACAGAATACAGGATTTGGATTCGTAGAATCGCTCGGAATCGCTAAGACTTGCTCAGACTCGCTCAGACTCGCTGCTGACAGCGGGTATCCGTGAAGCGGTGCGATTCTTTAAACGATTTTGGGGAGATTCAAGCTACATAGCGATGTGATATAGCGAGTCTCGCTAGTAAAAACTAGGATTGCCATTGACTTGCATTGGACTCGTTACTTTGCGAGTACTCGCTGGGAAACTCGCCGAGTAGCGAGTCCTGCGAGTCCCTTACTACTCGTCGAGTAACGAGTCCTAGCGAGTAGATTCGCCCATCACTAGTATGGATGTGAGAAGATCCGCACAACACCTTATCATCCTCAAACAAATGGTTTATGTGAGAAGATGAACCACACAGTGATTGACCTCTTGAACACCTTACCAGTATCAGAAAGGAACCAATGGCCAGAGAAGTTACCAGACCTGGTTCTACCAATTGCACCCCAGCTTATATCATGAGAGCAAGACCCGGTAAAGCTGCCAATTTATTTGGATATGGGAATTCTCAAACCTAACGCAGAAGTTCAAGAAGCCAGTTGGGATACCATACGCCAGCAAAGGTATTGCCAAGTTCAAGAATGCGTTGAGAAGAGTCTCCAGCAAGCTCGAGAAAAACAGGAGAAAACCTACAATCAACATGCCCCTGCAACTCCATTGCAACCTAGTGAGCAAGTGCTTAAAAGGAAAAAGCGCACCAACAAATTAGATGACCAATGGGAACCAACACCATACACTGTTCTCCCATCAAACCTTGACAATACAAAAGTGTGCCTAATTAGTAAAGATGAAGGTAGAACCACATCAGCCGTATCAAGTGATCACTTAAAATTGTGTTCTGAAACCCTGAAAACAACTGTAACTCCAGTTCCCGTAGTTGAACCCAAGAAAGAAGATGTGCTCCATACTGTTTTAGGAGATTTTCCAAAAACCTGGACAAATTACCATGGAGCAGTGTTAATCCCAATGCTCGCTTTTCCTCAAATGGTAGTACCTTAACCCGTGCAACAAGAAGAGGAAGAACTGGAAGAAGCACCTGTAGAGGAAGGACAGGAGGAACAGATTCCTGAGCACAGTGAACTTGCCAGTCCTGCTGTCAGCTCTATATCTCGCTCAGAAACAGAGACACCTACAAGGTACACCTCTACTCACAGCATTGCGCTTAGTACACCTGGTACACGGATAATAAGAAGGTCACAGCGTAGTACCCAAGGAAAAAACAGCCCGTTATGCAGATTAAAGTGTAAAGTTGGGTGTAAAATATACATATGTTTTAGTGTTAAGAAATGTGAATAGAACCCGGTAAACATAGTGTACAGAAGGGTGGAGGAACTGGATTAACCCCCATGCACATTAAGTTAGGGAAAGAAAGTTCCTTGGGGTGGTGAGAGTGAAACCAGGCCTCCTAAGCCAAGACACCCGTAGGGAAAATGTTTGTTTATATATATGTGGAACCTGAAACCTGTAAGCCCAGTACCTACAGAAGCTGTCCTATAAGAACATTTGAATATTCTTGAACTATTTACTTTGAAAAATGGACCATAACATACCACTGGACTGGTTGTGGTAGAGACTCCTTGTAAATATTCAACAGCCCCGGTTAAAAAAGGACTCATCACCGGAGAGACTGCTTTTTGAACTCTTTTGAACTCATTTTCACAATTTTATTGCTTTTTGTAATTTTTATATTTTAAGATTCTGTACATATTATTGTTATTTATTCTTTGTGCTTACCTTGTTGAAAAGTTGCCACAGTCCCGGAGCACTGTCTTTCACTAAAGGAGAATGTGGCACTCCTGGGTCAAAGTGCCACAGTGTCATCACTGCCCCCACGTGGTGGTGTCACAAGAGAGCAACAAAGGGTATTTTCATCCGGCAACACACACACAACATCAACACCTCAAGGCCAGAATGGGGAGACCAAGTCTGGGTTCAGTGTGGGCTCCACCTTATTTTCTAGTCTGTGGAGGAGCAAGTTAGTTCAGTTCCTGGGAGGACTGTGAAGAGGACCTATGTGTAAAGGAGCAGTGCTAAGTAGGGATGAGCAAGTATACTCGTTATTATTTGGTACTCGCCAAATAGTACGGTATTCGAGCTACTTGTTATTCCGCGAGTTTCCTTGTAATTACTCACTAGGAGTAACGAGTACAATGTAAGTCAATGGGAAATGCTAGTAAATTTTCTGCTGGACCCTACAAAGTGGCCTGGGGGCTGAGGAAAAGGCTGGAATGCCCCACATGATTGTTAAAAGTCGGCGGTAAAAAGCCGGCGGCTTTTAAACAATCACTCAGCCAGATCCTCTGCTTCCCGCAGCCTTCCATCCCGATCATCGGCTCCCCCTGCCACCTTTCATCCCGATCGTAAGTTAGGACCGGGCAGGGAGCGCAGCACCAGTGAGCGGGGAGCAAAGTACCCGGGCGGGGAAGCCGGCGGTAAAGTCTTTTCCCGTTCTGTGCTGCGTTCCCGGCTCCCTAGTGCTTCGCTCTCCGCCCGGTCTTAACTTAGGATCATGCAGGGAGGGGGCATCAGGGAGCGGGAAGCGCAGCACCGAACGGGCAAGCCAGCGGTGAAGTCTTTTCACCGCCGTCTTCCCGCCCGGGTCCTTTGCTTCCCGCTCACTGGTGCTGTGCGCCCCGCCGCCGGTTATTTCAAATGAACAGCTGAGGTATCAGCTGATGCTGATTAGCTGTTCATTTGAACTAGCCGATCAATGCTGTCAGAGGGTTCATGTGAGTTTATGCTTGACTGCATGAACTCACATGAACTTTCCCATGGCCGCACAGCTCAACTACATCTCCGGTAGAGGTTCTCTACCAGAGATGTAGCTGGGCTAAAGAAGAAGATTACATTGGTCTACGTCAGATGGAAGATTACTTTTTTAATAAAGATGGAGTCTATAAGTGTAGTTTTGATTTTTTTTCTAATAAAAGATTTTTCTCTGTGTTGTGTTTTTTTTTTGAACACTTAACTAGAAATTCGTGGCGGTCATGTCTAATATTGGCGTGACCCCATGAATTTCGGTCTTAGGGCCAGCTGATAATCCAAAACTGTCCGCTGTCCCTAACCCCTTTATTACCCAGTGAGCCACCGCACCAGGGCCCTGGATGAGCTGGATACAGTGCCAGAAGATGGCGGTTCTATGAACGCGCCGTTTTCTGGGGTGGCTGCGGACTGCAATTCGCAGCGAGGGGGGCAGAAAGCTTGGGCCCTGAATGAGTTGGGTACAGAGCTTCTATGAACGCGCCATTTTCTGGGTGGCTGCGGACAGGGGGGAAGGGAGGCCCAGAAAGCTTGGGCCACCTTGCACTGCGGATTCTGGCCCCAGCTGCTTAGTTGTACCTGGCTGGACACGAAAATAGGACGAAGCCCGATGTCAAATTTTTTTTAATTACTTCATGAAATTCATTAAATAATTAAAAAAAGGGCTTCCCTGTATTTTTGTTTCCAGTCAGGTACAAATAGGTAGCTGGGGGTTGGGGGCAGCCCATTCCTGCCTGCTGTACCTGGCTGGCATACAAAAATATGGCAAAGCCCACATCATATTTTTTGTGAAAAATTCATTACAAAGTGAAAAAAAAAAAAAAAAACATTTAGGGACTGCATCTTTAGTAACCCCTCCACTTGAGCGGTTAATAAATATGCAGTCCCTGAATTAGTTTTTTTTTTAATGAATTTTTCAAAAACATTTTGACGTGCGCTTTGCCTTATTTTTGTATGCCAGCCAACCCCTAGCTGCCAATTTGTACCTGGCTGGACACAACAATATAGGGAAGCCTTTTTTTTTTTCATGAATTTCATGAAATAATAAAAAAAAAATATGTGGGGCTTGGCACTATTTATGTGTCCAGCCAGGTACAACTAGGCAGCTGGGGGCTGGAATCCGCAGCGCAGGAAGGCCCAAGCTTTCTTGCTCCCCCCTCCGCTGCGAATTGCAGTCCGCAGCCACCCAGGAAAATGGCACGTTCATAGAAGAGCCATTTTCTGGCGCTGTACCCAACTCATCCAGGGACCTGGTGCAGTGGCTCACTGGGTAATAAAGGGGTTAGGGCCAGCTTTGTATTATCAGCTGGCGCTAAGCCCGAAATTCATGGGGTCACGCCAATATTACACATGACCACCATGAGTTTCTAGTGAAGTATTAAAAAAAACAAAACACAGAGAAATAATTTTTCATTAGAAATAAAACAAAAAACACACTTAGAGACTTCATCTTTATTAAAAAAAATGATCTTCCGTTCAACATAGTCCAAGTTCGCAAGTTCAGCACTGCTACATCGCTCTGCATAGAAACACGTGTATGCAGAGCGAGAGCAGACTGAGCACTGACTGTGACAGTCAGGGTTCACCCGAGGTCATAGCTCGGGCTATGACCACGGGTGAACCCTGCCGACACATCCCGAAAACTGCCGACGGATATTTCCGAGCACCAGCCAGTGCAGTGAATAATATCCGCCAGCGTCGGCAGTGTTCGGGCTGTGTCAGCAGGGTTCACCCGCGGTCATAGCCCGAGATATGACCTGGGGTGAACCGTGACTGTCACAGTCAGTGCTCAGCCTGCTCTCGCTCTGCATAGACCTGTGTATATGCAGAGCGATGTAGCAGTGCTGAAATTGCGTATTTGGACTACGTCAGACTGAAGATAATTTTTTAATAAACAGTGTCGAGCCACTGGTACCGTAACGACCGGTTGCTGCTGGGATGTCACGGAGGGCCTGTCGGACTGTGTCCGTTCCACAATTAAGGGTATTACAAGGGGATAAGTCTGTCATGACGCACCCACGTGTGTGGTCAGTAATGGACCACCGCTGCTGCAGACCTCCGGGGATGATGTTGGGCAGCTTAGATGAACGCTCACGTAGTAGGGTGTTCCCCGGGCAGTGGTAATTAGAGTCTATGGTGAATATGATAGAATGTGGTAATAAAGGGATCGATAGTGGAGATGATAGGAACAGTTGGTGAGGAGAGCAGGGTTTGCAAGGAGGGGATTTCAAAGGATAGTTGTCCTAGTCTGAATGAGGTATTGGGATAATGGGACAGTTCACTTATTTCCTGCTGCTGCAGCCTCCTTCCAGCCTGTATAGGGGATGACAGGCTGTGGTCTCAGGTGGAATCTAGGTCTGCTGTTGATATACAAAGGTAAAGAGGTGCAATTAACACACCATAGTCTGATGGTTTGTAAAGTTCTTCCAAACTTTATCTGCAGATATTGCGTATATGATGTCCATGGAGTCTGTACTAGGGGCCCGGGTTCTCCACACCCTGTCCTGGGTTCTCTCAGCTTCCTCCTTTGCTGCGCTGTGTGTGGCTCTGCTGCTGCTTCTAGCTGAGCTGCTGGCACTGTCTCTCTCCTCACAGGTACCCTTGGCTAGGCAACTTGAGTTTTCCGTGTGCTGCTGACCCCGCGGTGTTGCTTTGCTCTAGTACAGTGTCGATCTAGAAACTCCACTATTCCTGGATTTACTGTGCTGTGTGTCAGTCACAGTCTCGGATCCGGTGTCCATACTGTGCGCTCCTCTGGGGCGAGTGGTGGTATCACTCAGCTCCCAGATGTGTTTCTCTGTCTTCTGTACTCCTTCCCTCAGACCCTGGCTAGGCCTGAAATCAGTGAGCAGACTGTAGAGAAGCCTGACGCAGCTCCTTTACACTACAGCCTCTCTCAGTTCTCCCAGGAACTGAACTAACTACTTCCTCTTGACCTGGAGTATATAAGGGAGCTGGTTTAGCTCCCCCTCCTGGCCCAGAGGTGCTAGGTGCTAATGTAGTGTGTTGTGGGGAGGGAACCCGTGTGATGTTACTGTGGCACATTAACCCCTGTTGTGCCACACATGGAGTCTGTAAGTGTTTTTTTGTTTTATTTCTAATAAAAAATGTTTTTTCTCTTTTTTTTTTTTTTAATACTTCACTAGAACTTCATGGTGGTCATGTCTAATATTGGCGTGGCCCCATGAATTTAGGCTTAGGGCCAGCTGATAATACAAAGCTGGCCCTAACCCCTTTATTACCCAGTGAGCCACCACACCAGGGCCCTGGATGAGCTGGATACAGCGCCAGAAGATGGCGCTTCAATGAACGCGCCATTTTCTGGGGTGGCTGCAGACTGCAATTCACAGTGGGGGGGCCCAGAAAGCTTGGGCCTCCCTGCGCTGCAGATTCCAGCCCACAGCTGCCTAGTTGTACCTGACTGGACACAAAAATAGCACAAAGCCCCACGTTTTTTTTTTAATTATTTCATGAAATTCATGAAATAATAAACAAAAAGGGCTTCCCCATATTTTTGTTTCTAGCCATGTACATTTAAGCAGCTGGGGGTTGGGGGCAGCCCATACCTGCCTGCTGTACCTGGCTGGCATACAAAAATATGGCGAAGCCCATGTCAAAATTTTGTGAAAATTTAAAAAAAATAAGGCTCACTTGTATCTTTATCACATTGAATAGAGAAGTCAGTAAATAACATCAGGGAAATTTTTTTTAACATTAAAATATCTTCACTGTCCTAGTGGACAGTGCAGAAAAATAGGCATACATAAAAAAAGGCAGCGTGTGTGAGCAGCCGTAATGTGTAAATGTTTCAAAAATGTATGGTGCAAGTGCATATAACATGGGGGCACCTGGTTAGGGGCTGCACGAGTGTACAAACACTGTTAGGAGTACAGTCATTTATTGCCAGCAGACCGTGACTCATATACCATGTATGCACTGAGCTATCATAAGTGGCGTAGGAGCGAGTGATGATGCATGCGATCTTCTGACAGCTCAGTGTGTAAGTGGCGTAAGGATGGCTAACTGCCCTAGGGGTTGTGTGATGATTAGTGTAGGAAGAAGCCACCCATCATGATCAGTAGGGCTTCACAATTATAAAAGTTGGACTATTGTCCTTGTTGTTTTAGTGCCACTGCATAGTGCATCAAAAAATTAGCCCAAGGGGCTGTCTGCCCCATGAGGTCTGCTTCCTTCATCAACCATCAGACAGTCCCTTGGGCTAATTTTTGGAAGCAACATGCCTATGCCTGCACATTGAACAGTGGATGTACTGTTCTAGAAGTACTAGCTTCATGATTGTCTGCCCCATGAGGTCTGCTTCCTTCATCAACCATCAGACAATCATGAAGCTAGTACTTCTAGAACAGTACATCCACTGTTCAATGTGCAGGCATAGGCATGTTGCTTCCAAAAATTAGCCCAAGGGACTGTTTCGTGGTTGATGAAGGAAGCAGGCCTGATGGGCCATACAATTATGAAGCTAGGACTTCTAGCACAGTAGTTCCACTGTCCAATGTGCAGGCATAGGCATGGTACCTCAAAACATTAGCCCAAGGGGCTGTCTGATAGTTGATGAAGGAAGCAGGCCTCATGGGCCAGACAATCATGAAGCTAGGACTTCTAACACAGTACTTCCACTGCCCAATGTGCAGGCATAGGCATGGTGCCTCAAAACATTAGCTCAGGGGCTATATCATGGTTGATGAAGGAAGGAGTTCCCCATCACAAGTGCCTCCAATGGGAAATATAAATGAATGGAACAGTGATTCTAGGATTTTGACCATGAGGAACATGTGGCAGGAGCAGGAGTAGGGTACTCGTGTAAGATTAAGGAAATTGTTTTTGTATGGAAAGGGATGGATGTGAACACCTGTAGCAAAAAAGAACATTTTGCGGGACTTTAGCTTTGGATCATGTCATCTGGAGGGCTGTCTGCATTCTCTGTAGTCAGCCGTGTCCGTGTATCGGTGATGATTGCCCCAGTGGCACTGAAAACACGCTCTGACATCACACTAGCAGCAGGGCAGGATAGCATCTCCAAGGCATATAAGGAGAGCTCTGTCCAACTATGAAGCTTAGATACCCAGTATTTAAACGGAACAGAAGCGTCAGTAAGGAAGCAGGTATGGTCACTTAGATACTCGTTGACCATGTTGTTCAATTTCTCTCAAAGTTACTCAAAGCACCTCACAAATGCCACACCCATTCGACAGTTGTAATATATCTTTGCTGAGTCTCAGTCTGACGGGCATCTTTAAGCTGGTATTTTGCAAGTGCCCTCTGCTGCTCACTAATCCTTGCTAACATATGATATGTTGAGTTCCAGCGTGTGGGCAGGTCACAAATGAGTCTGTGGTTGGGCAAATTAAATTACATTTGAAGCGCTGCAAGACTGGCAACAGCTGTTGATTAATGTCTGAAATGGGCGCAAATCCAGCGCACCTTCTAAAGTAGGTACGTCAAGTCCTGGTAGGTTTTGACAAATTTCTGCACCACTAGGTTCAGCACTAGGGATGGGCGAATCTACTCGCTAGGACTCGTTACTCGGCGAGTAGTAAGGGACTCGCAGGACTCGGTACTCTGCGAGTTTCCCAGTGATTACTCGCGAGTCTAATGCAAATCAATATCAATCCTAGTTTTGTCAGAAACGCTGACAAAACTACAATTGCCATTGTTTGCATTAGACTCGCGAGTAATCACTGGCTACTGTGCCAGTGATAGCAGGGAAACTCGCAGATAACTGCTGTTTCTTTGCGAGCCAGTCCAGCTGTCTTCTCTGTGCAGCTCCAGGGTCCTAGAGCCCGCCTGCTCACAGACATGATGTAGCAGTGCTGAGATTGTTCTCAGTCTGCTCATTCCCTGTGTACAGACATGAATGTCTGTGCACAGAGATGATGTAGCAGTGCTGAGATTGTTCTCAGTCTGCTCATTCCCTGTGTACAGACATGAATGTCCGTGCACAGAGATGATGTAGCAGTGCTGAGATTGTTCTCAGTCTGCTCATTCCCTGTGTACAGACATGAATGTCCGTGCACAGAGATGATGTAGCAGAGCTGAGATTGTTCTCAGTCTGCTCATTCCCTGTGTACAGACATGAATGTCTGTGCACAGAGATGATGTAGCAGAGCTGAGATTGTTCTCAGTCTGCTCATTCCCTGTGTACAGACATGAATGTCTGTGCACAGAGATGATGTAGCAGAGCTGAGATTGTTCTCAGTCTGCTTATTCCCTGTGCATAGACATCTATATTTATGCACAGGGGATGTAGCAGAGAGGACATCGCGTTTTGGACTGCGTCGAACGGAAGAGGATTTTTTTAATTAAAGATGGAGTCCCTAATGGCTTTTTTTTTTATTTCTAATAAAAAATTTTCCTTGTGTTGTGTTTTTTTTAAAACAATTTAATAGAAATTCATGGTGGTCATGTCTAATATTGGCGTGACCGCCATAAATTTCGGGCTTAGGGCCAGCTGATAATACAAAGCTGGCCCTAACCTCTTTATTACCCAGCGTGCCACCGCTACCAGGGCCGCTGGAAGAGCGGGGTTCAGCGCCAGAGGATGGCGCTTCAATGAACGCGCCATCTTCTGGGGCGGCTGCGGGCTGCAATTTGCAGCGGGGGGTGCCCAGAAAGCTTGGGCATCCCTGCGCTGCGGATTCCAGCCCCCAGCTGCTTAGCTGTACCTGGCTAGACATAGAAATTGCGCGGAGCCCCACGCATTTTTTTTTAATTATTTCATGAATTTCAGAGTCAGAGTCTGAGTCAGAGTCTCAGAGTCAGAATCTCAGAATTTCATGAAATAATTAAAAAAAAATGCGTGGGGCTCCGCGCAATTTCTATGTCTAGCCAGGTACAGCTAAGCAGCTGGGGGCTGGAATTCACAGCGCAGGGATGCCCAAGCTTTCTGGGCACCCCCCGCTGCAAATTGCAGCCCGCAGCCGCCCCAGAAGATGGCGCGTTCATTGAAGCGCCATCCTCTGGCGCTGAACCCCGCTCTTCCAGCGGCCCTGGTGGCGGTGGCACGCTGGGTAATAAAGAGGTTAGGGCCAGCTTTGTATTATCAGCTGGCCCTAAGCCCGAAATTTATGGCGGTCACGCCAATATTAGACATGACCGCCATGAATTTCTATTAAATTGTTTTAAAAAAAACACAACACAAGGAAAATTTTTTATTAGAAATAAAAAAAAAAGCCATTAGGGACTCCATCTTTAATTAAAAAAATCCTCTTCCGTCCGACACAGTCCAAAACGCGATGTCCTCTCTGCTACATCCCTTGTGCATAAATATAGATGTCTATGCACAGGGAATAAGCAGACTGAGAACAATCTCAGCTCTGCTACATCATCTCTGTGCACAGACATTCATGTCTGTACACAGGGAATGAGCAGACTGAGAACAATCTCAGCTCTGCTACATCATCTCTGTGCACAGACATTCATGTCTGTACACAGGGAATGAGCAGACTGAGAACAATCTCAGCTCTGCTACATCAGGCAGCAGGCGGGCTCTAGGACCCTGGAGCTGGGGCAGCCAGAACACAGAGAAGACAGGATCTTATCTGTGCGAGTCAGCAATTACTTACAAAGTAAACTAGCAATGCAAATAAATGACAAAACTAGGATTGCTTCAGGCTGAAGCTTCCGAGACACATCTGCGATTTGTAAATCTCACACTACTCGCTATTACTCGCTTCCCCATTCATTAACATTGGACTCGCTAGACTCGCAACGAGTAGCGAGTCCTGGGCTCGGACTCGCTAGAGTCAAGCGATTCTGAGTAATTTAGGATTCGCCCATCACTATTCAGCACGTGAGCCATGCATGGCACATGTACCAGCTTCCCAAGCTTTAAAGCCGCCACGAGGTTGCGCCCATTATTGCACACGACAAGACCGGGTTGTAGTTGCAGTGGGGAGAGACACTGATCGGTCCGTTGCTTTATACCTTTCCAGAGGTCTGCTGCAGTGTGCGGTGTTTGACCTAAACAGATCAGCTTGAGCAGAGCATGTTGCCACCTTGCTGATGCGCTGCTGCAAAGCTCCCAACTTGGGCGTGATGTTGAGGGTAATTCTGCAGTGGATGAGGAAGTGGAGGAGGAAGAGTGCGAACTGCACGTATATGATGAGGCGGACACCCTGAATGATGTTGAGCCCGCTATTTGTGGCATGGGTAGTATATGTGATGGTCCACTTTGAGAAGTTGTCCCACTCTCTACTAGGTTGAGCAAGTGTGCCGTGACAGAGATGTATTGTCCATGTCCAAAGCTACTTGTCCACGTGTACGTTGTTAGGTGGACCTTCCCGGTTACGGCATTGGTGACCGCTCGCTTTAGATTGTTTAAGACATGCTGGTGTAATGCGGGGGGTGGCACACCATGAAAAATAGTGCTGGCTGGGAACAGAGTATCGTAGGGCAGCCACAGCCAACAGATCACGGAAAGACTGTGTCCCCACAAGCCTAAACTGCAACATCTCCATGGCTAGCAACTTGGCAATGTGTGCATTAACTATTTGTGCTTGTGGGTGCGAAGCTTGGTATTTCCGCTTCCTTTCATAGATCTGGGACAACTGGACAAACAAGTGGATGGACTTGTGTCCTGTCTCTCTACAACCGCAGCTTATGAGCAGTAAGTATGAGCAGCACCTGCTTCCTGGCCAGGAGATTGGGAAGGATGGATCACAGGTAACATGGCAGTGTTTTCACCCGAAGACACAGATTTTGTACCCTGTAGTTCCACCCACCGACTAGGGTGCTTAGCTGCCATGTGTTTCCGCATACTCATGGTGCTCTGGTTGCCTTTGCCCTGGCCTCTGCTTAGCTTTGTATGGCAGATGCTACAGATTACAACATTTGGTTCACAAGTACTATCCGAAAAAAATTTCCGGACAGTGGCTGAATGCACTCTTGCCTTGATTTGGGGCACAGAGGGATTGCTCTTGGCAACAGTTGACAGACTTTGTACTCTGCTCAAACGAGAAGCCCTTGGTGCCTTTGTAGGTGCTACGTATCCACCTTCTTCCTCTGTGTTGCTGTGCTAGCTATGCATGCCAACATTCCTGGTCGGATCAGTGGTCTCATCATCAACCACCTCGTCGTCTATTTCATCCTTATTCTGGGTTGATATAGTCGGCTGGCCAGATGACAACTGTGTCTCATCATCAGCCTCCACCTCCTCAGGCGGTATATGACGTGGCTGAAAGTGGCTTTCTTCGGGCCATGGTTTTTCAAATATTTGGTCATGAACCGAGAATACATCCTCACTTTCCTCGTCAATGTTGCAGGCTGAGAGGCAAGAGTCAACCAAAGGATCATAAGTACCAAACAAATCCTCAGAGTGGCCAAGCTTGTGGTCAAATGTTTCCTGTGACTGGTGACAGGGTGAGGAAATAGGAAGGGGTTGAGGATTGGATGACCCAGCGTTCTCTCTATCGACAGGAGACTGTGTGTTCAAGGAAGATTGAGTGCTGCTAGAACAAGTTGTTGAGGTTTTATCAGCCATCCAAGACATTATCTGGTCTTGCTCTTCCGGGTGCAAGACACGTTTATGTTCCAGACCGGGAAAGTTAGACAGGAACATAGATGCATCAATCTTCGTCTGTCTCCCAGACTCAGTGCCTTGTTGGGCATGACTGACAAGCCCATGCCCACGTCTCTGTCGCTTCGCAACAGTTTTTTTTCGGATTTTGTGGTTTCTGTGACATTGTTGCAGATTTTTAGATGCAGATATTGGTAAACAAGTAGCAGTTACTGTTTTGTGGAAGGTTAACACTACAGGCTACTACTGCTTGGTGTTTTACAAACAGCAACGCAATTGCACACAAAAATTGGCCAGAGGTTACAGGTGTGATTACACAAAACCAGTCACCACCCTGGACAGAAGTGCTGGCTGCGTGTCATACCTGAGGTACCATGCGTGCTATTTGTTAGAACAGCAACGCAATGGCCCCCCAAAAAATTGACAGAGATTATGCAAAACCAGTCACCACAGTGGACAGCAGTGCTGGCTGCATGTCAGACCTGAGGTACCGTGCATGTTATTTCTTTTAAAAACAGCACTGCAACTGCCCAAATAATTGTGCCTGGAGGGGTAAATGTGACCTCAAAAATATCTCGGAAAACAAATTAGTCCCTAAGCTTATAATTTCAGCTCTGAGAAGAGCTGAGTCAGCTCTGCTATTGAGGTACTATGTGGAACTGTAACGCTACCTCCTGTCGGTCTCCCTGCACTACACTTCCTTAGTAAAACAATACTCCTCTTGGTAGCTCTGAGAAGAGCTTTTTGGGTTCAATATAGGTTTTTTTCGGGTTTTCACGACTCTATCTCTCCCTAGCAGCCGCTCACACTCTCCCTACACTAGCTGTGTTCTTCATGCAATGTGCACAAAATGGCGGGGGCAAGGCTTATATAGAGCCTATGACTCATGTATGACGCTGGGCGGCAAGTCATTCATAGTAATGCCATAACCAAGAAGGCTGTGGCATTACTGTGATTGCTTAACATGCTGGGATATTCCAATTTAGTTAGAAAAGTATACTCGCTAATGACAGCAGCCTTCCCGTCTGCAGTGGAGCTGGGGCACAGGGCGATGTGTACGGTGCTGTGCTTCCTGGCGGTGTCTTTAATGCCAGCTTCTGCCTGCAGCAGCAGCTAGAACTGTACATACACTGCCAGGAAGAGCAGGAAGCACAGCGCCGTGCACAGCGCCCTGTGCCCCAGCTCCACTGCGCATAAGACGGCCGCTGTCATGAGCGAGTCACCGCTGACACCGCTGATCTGCTCTAGCACTTTTTCCCGCTGGTTATTTCAAATGAACAGCTGAGGCATCAGCTAATGCTGATCAGCTGTTCATTTGAAGTAGCAGCAGTACCCTCACAAGGTTCATGTGAGTTCATGCTTGACTGCATGAACTCACAAGAACTTTCCCACGGCCGCACAGTTCAGCTACATCTCTGGTAGAGAATCTCTATGAGAGATGTAGCTGAGCTAAAGAAGACTCCATTGGACTACGTCGGACAGATTATTTTTTTTAAAAATGATGGAGTCTATAAGTGTTGTTTTGTTTTTTTTTTCTAATAAAAGATTTTTTCTCTGTGTTGTGCCAGCTGGCCCTAATGACTTGGATAAAGCGCCAGAAAATGGCGCTTCTATGAACGCGCCATTTTCTGGGGTGGCTGTGAACGGCAATTTGCAGCAGGAAGGGGGGGGGGCAGAAAGCTTGGGCCACCCTGCGCTGCGTATTCCAGCCCCCAGTTGCCTAGTTGTACCTGAATGGACACAGAAATAGCGCGAAGCCCCACGTTTTTGTTTTATTATTATTATTTCATGAAATTCATGAAATAATATGAAAAGGGCTTCCCTATATTGTTGTGTCTGGCCAGGTACAAATAGGCAGTTGGGAGTTGGGGGCAGCCCGGTCCTGCCTGCTGTACCTGGCTGTCATACAAAAATATGGCGAAGCCCACCTCCAGATTGTTTAGAAAATTTCATTAAAAAAAAAAGAAAAATAATTTAGGGACTGCGTCTTTATTAACCCCTCAAGTGATCATGAGCGGCTAAGGAGGGCTTAGAGTCTCACAGGGAACGCCCTGTGGGCAGGGCCGTATTTAGGGTTCCTGCCGCCCTAGGCACTTTCAGCGGACTCGTCCCCCCTCCCCACCCCCCACTGATCAGTCAGACTAAGCATATGTGCACACAGCATTTATTTTTCAGGCAGATCCGCTCAGTTTTCCACCGGAAAAAGCAACAAATAAATGCTAAAAGGAATGAACTCATGCACAGCAATGTATAAACGGATTGCTGTTCATATGTTCAGTCTTTTGGAGGTGTTCCTTTTCAGTCTGCTTTCAGATTACGATTTTGTGAAATCCGACGCTGTCCGATGAAAATCAGACAGCATCGGATGCTCAAAATCGGATGGCATCCGATCCGATTTTTTATCGGATCCGATTTAAATGGCTGTGGGAGGGCTATGGGAGGTTTTGGGAGTGGTCTAGGGTATTGAGCATGCTCAATACAGAAAATCGGATCCAATATCGGATCCGATTTTCTATCCCCATAGACTCCCATATTATTTAAATCGGATTGCATCGGATCACATCCGATTTTTTAATCGGATACCAAAATCGCAGCAGTCCACGATTTTGGCTCCTGAAAGGAATCGGATCGAATGCCATTAAGTGCACATCCGATCCGATCCCCATTGGAGAACATGGGGGTTAAATCGGATCCGATGCTGTCCGATTTATATTGGACAGCGTTGGATTTCACAAAATCGTAATGTGAAAGCAGCCTTAACTGTGTGTCCTATCTTATCTGGATTCCAGGATTCAGGGCGTTCTCAGATGTCAGTGCTCGTAGCCTGCAGATAGTAGTGAGGACCTCCATACACATGGAGTTGGCTAAACCTGCGAGGACAGCCTAATGTGTATGAGGGTTCTAACTGATGATTGGTTGAGGGAAATAAGGATCCAGCATGCCCGATTACAGGCTGTAGATCCTTTTGTCCTCTAAGTGATCATCTGCAGCCAGAGACATCTAAGGCCCCTTTCACATCAATGGTTCTGTCCGGATCCAGCAGATTTACCGCATCTGCCGCCTAACGGCCGACTTGCGTTACACTTGCGGCAAGCCCCCATTCATTCTCTATGGGGCTTGCGGCAATTGTGGTTTTGCCGCAATCCGGCACTTGCGGCCGCAAAAAAACCAGCAGTTAGCAGCGTTTTTTTGCCACAGCAAGTGCCAGATCTGCCGGATCCAGCAGAACCGCACCCTCATAGACAAGGCATGGGGCTTGCCGGATCGTTGCCGCAAGTCGGCTGGTAGGAGGCAGATACAGCGCAATCTGCCGGATCAGATGGAAACATCAGCAAACCGCTGATGTGAAAGGGGCCTAACAGCATCTTCCATACAGTATATAGGGACACTGGGAAGAATGTGATCGGACACCTATCTATAGCGCTTAGGGGTTTTAGTCAATTGTTTGGCTGACATTCAGCTGTATTTTTAGTCAAGCACACTTGCCCTATAATGATTTAGGATAAAGTCTTAAGATAAAGATTACAACATCCACATGACTACATCACCAGAACCACCAGCAATACAACAACACATCACTAGAACCCCTGTCAGTATATCACCAGAACCACTGTCAATACAATAATGCCTCACCAGAACCACTGTCGGTATATCACCAGAACTATTGTCAATACATCACCAAAACCAATCAATACATCACCAGAACCCCCATCAATACAATAATACATCACTATAACCCCTGTCAGTACATCACCAGAACCACCAGCAATACAATAATACATAATCAGAACCACCTTCAATACATCACCAGAACAGTACGTTCCCTATATAAATGTGTATGCAGATTAAATGTCCCATACTGCTCATCCTACTTCCATTTGTCCCATACTGCTCATCCTCCTCCCACATGTCCCATACTGTTCACCCCCCATATGTTCCATGCAGCTCATCCTCCATCCATATGTTCCATGCAGCTCATCCTCACCCCCATTCCCCTGAATTTCATGTTGCTTATCCTCCCCTTATTACGTCTCATGCAGCTCATCCTTCCCCCCATCCCCCTCCCATGTTCCACGTAGCCTCTCCCCTCCCATGTTCCACGCAGCCTCTCCCCTCCCATGTTCCACGCAGCCTCTTCACTCCCATGTTCCACACAGCCTCTCCACTCCCATGTTCCACGCAGCCTCTCCCCATCCCTCATCCATGTAGCTCCCCCCCGTGATCCATATAGCTTCTCCCCCCATCCTTGCATCTTCTCCGCCACGTTCTATGTAGCTTCTCACCCCACTTTCCATGAAGCTTCTCCTCCCCATTCATCCATGTACGTCCACCCTCTATCCCCCCATCCATCCATGTACCTTCTCCCCCATCCATGTACCTTCTCCCCATCAGATCATTCATCCATGTACCTTCTCTCCCATCCATCCATCTATCTTCTGCCCCCTTTCCATGCCGCCCCCCACCCATCCATCCCGTTCTGCCCCCTCTTCTAGGCCACCCCATCCATCCATCCCATTCTGCGCCCTATTCCAGGGCGCCCCATCCATCCCATTCTGCCCCCTCTTCCAGGCGGCCTCATCCATCCATCCCATTCTGCCCCATCTTCAGGCCGCCCCATCCATCCCATTCTGCCCCTTCTTCCAGGCCGCCCCATCAATCCATCCATCTATCCCATTCTGTCCCCCCCAGTCTGCTATCTTCGGCTGTAACAGGCCTTGCCTGACTCCACGCTCCTGATCCCAGATCCTGACAGCTTCTTCCTCTGCGGCTCCCGGTCTCTGGCACCAGGTACCTGGCACCAAGCAGCTGGCAGCTTCTTCCTCTGCCGCTTCTGGTCTCCGACACCAAGTACCCGGCAGCTTCTTCCTCTGCGGCTCCTAGTCTCTGGCACCAGGCACCCGGCAGCTTCTTCCTCTGCAGCTTATGGTCTCTGGCACCAGGTACCCGGCAGCTTCTTTCTCTGTGGCTCCCGGTCTCCGGCACCAGGCACCAGGCACCGGGCAGCTTTTTCCTCTGCGGCTTACGGTCTCTGGCACCAGGTACCCGGCAGCTTCTTCCTCTGTGCCTCCAGGTCTCCGGCACCAAGTACCCGGCAGCCTCTTCCTCTGTGGCTCCCGGTCTCTGGCACCAGGCACCCGGCAGCACCAGACATCCGGCACCCTGGCAACCTCCACCATATAACCCAGGCTGCTGGTTCCCCTCCTCCCCCATATGTCTCAGTCTGCTCATTTTCCCCCTCCCCCATATGATCTAGCCTGCTTGTTCCCCCCCTCCCATATGTCACAGTCTGCTCGTTCCCCCCTCCCCATGTCAGTCTGCTTGTTCCCCCCTCCCCCAGTCTGCTCGTCTCCCCCCTTCCCTATGTCACAGTCTGCTGGTTCCCCCCCTCCCCATGTCACAGTCTGCTCGTTCCCCCCTCCCCCATGTCACAGTCTGCTCATTCCCCCCTCCCCATGTCACAGTCTACTCGTTCCCTGACTCCCCCATGTCACAGTCTGCTCACCCCCCCTCCCCATGTCACATTCTGCTTGTTCCCCCCCTCCCCTATGTCAGTTTGCTCGTTCCCACCCTCCCCCATGTCAGTTTGCTCGTTCCCCCCTCCCCCCATGTCATAGTTTGCTCGTTCCCCCCTCCCCCATGTCATACTCAGCTCATTTCCTCCCTCCCCCATGTCATACTCAGCTCATTCCCCTCTCCCCCATGTCATACTCTGCTCGTTCCCCCCCTCCCCTATGTCATACTCTGCTCATTCCCCCCCTCCCCCATGTCATACTCTGCTCGTTCCCCCCTCCTTCCCCATGTCCACAGTTTGCTTATTCCCCCCCTCTCCCCATGTCACAGTTTGCTCGTTCCCCCCTCCCCACATGTCATATCGCTCCATCCTCATTCCCCCCCTCCCCCATGTCATACTCTGCTCGTTCCCCCCTCCCCCATGTCACAGTCTTCTCGTTCCCCCTCCCCCCCATGTCACAGTCTGCTCGTTCCCCCCCTCCCCATGTCATACTCTGCTCATTTCCTCCCTCCCCATGTCATATTCAGCTCATTTCCTCCCTCCCCCCATGTCATTACTCAACTCATTCCCCCCCTCCCCCATGTCATACTCAGCTCATTCCCCTCCTGCCCCATGTCATACTCAGCGCATTCCCCCCCCCCCATGTCATACTCTGCTCGTTCCCCCCCTCCCCCATGTCTTACTCTGCTCATTCCCCCCTCCCCCATGTCTGTCACAGTCTGCTCGTTCCATAGCCCCCTCTTCTCCATGCTGCTCTCCCTCTTGGCCCCCCGCCCCCTCCTCTTCTTCAGAGCTATCTTAGGCTCTAAAGCGCCTTACCTGCTCCCCACTCCCAGCAGATCCAGCGATGGAGTCTTCTTCTCTGCCGCGCTCTGCAGACACTGCTGCCTGGCAGTGTGGTGATGATTCATTACCTGCTGCTGAGCGCTGTGACGCTGCAGCAGCGCGGGGCCGGATGTCAGGGCAGGGAGTCTAATGGATTCCACTGACCTCGGAAGTGCAGGGGCGCGCACGTTTATTTGCAATCGTGCCTTAAGACTTATTCAGGGACAAGAAGTCGCACATATGTAAGTGCATAATGTTGTTTGGCAATGTTACACCATGCATTTTTTACAAAAAAGGTCCACTAATAATGATCTCTCATGGTGCAGGGACAGGTATTCATAGGGTTGGAGGTTATTTGGAGGGGTCAGTTTCCCTTTAAAAAAAAAAAGAAAACATCCTAATACACCAGCACAGCTCTGGAAGAACATTCTTTGGACAGATGAAGATCAACCTCTACCGGAATGATGGAAAGAAAAAAGTATGGTGAAGGCATGAAACGGCTCATGATCCAAAGCATACATACATGTTACACACGGCGGAGGCAGTGCATGGTTGCCAGTTACCCTGGGGCGCTAGTGTTTATTGACGATGTGACACCAGACTGAAGCAGCCGGATGAATTCTGCGGTTTTCAGGGACATACTGCGCTTAAATCCAGCCAAATGCACAAACTGATTGGTCAGTGTTTCATAATACAGATGGAGTATGACTAGTGATGGGCGAATCTACTCGCTAGGACTCGTTACTCGGCGAGCAGTAAGGGACTCGCAGGACTCGGTACTCTGCGAGTTTCCCAGCGATTACTCGCACAGTAACGAGTCCAATGCAAGTCAATGGCAATCCTAGTTTTGTCAGAGTTTACTTTTTCTCACTCGCTAGACTCGCTATATCACATCGCTATGTAGCTTGAATCCCCCCAAAATCGTTTAAAGAATCGCACCGCTTCACTGATACCCGCTGTCAGCAGCGAGTCTTAGCGAGTCCACGATTCCGAGTCCTGTATTCTGTATTCGGGACTCACGAATACAGAATTTGTTATGTTCCGACAAAGCTTCCGAGACAGCCTAGCGTGTTAGGTCAGAAAACTTGTGAAGATGGACAAGCATATTAGCCAATCCTATTCAGTAATGCCACAGCCATGTTGGTTGTGGCAGGACTATGATTGGCTGCTGTCCATCGTGATGCCTATGTCATGTATGAAAGGCAAGGCTGTATATAAGCCTTGCCACTGCCATTTTGGGCACATTTCTCTGAAGATCTGAGCTAGAGCAGGGTGAGGTAGATTCTTGAGCAGATCATAGGGATTGTCAGTCAGTGTAGGGAACCTTAAAAATTCCTTATATTAACCCCAAACAGCTCCTGTGAGAGCTAGCAGGAGGACAGAGGAGTACTGTGTATAGGACTGTAGGCAGGCAGGGAAGCAGGGAGGTGCAGCCTTACAGTGCTCACAGGAGCGACCTCATAGCTGAGCTTACTCACTCAACTGTCCTAATAGCTGAAATCAGAGGCTTAGCTGAGGTACTATTTACAATTTTTTTGCAGCTGATAGATTTTGGGTCCAAAAAACCCCTTCAGCTTTATTTTGTCTGTGGCAGATCAGTGCGTTGCTGCTCTCCTAGCTGCAAATAGCACGTGCGCCACCTACTTGTGCTCACATAATAATTTTTTCAGGGAATAGTGTGCTGCCTCACTGCCAAGTGCTAGCACAAACTTAACCCGCCAGTAAGTGACGCCTGCAGCAACACCTAACTCCATCTCGATGGCTGTGCGCACTTAATAATTTTTTCAGGGATTAGTGTGCTGCTTCACTGCCAAGTGCTAGCACACACTTAACCCGCCAGTAAGTGACGCCTGCAGCAACACCTAACTCCATCTCGGTGGCTGTGCGCACTTAATAATTTTTTCAGGGACTAGTGTGCTGCGTCACTGCCAAGTACTATCACACACTTAACCCGCCAGTAAGTGACGCCTGCAGCAACACCTAACTGCATCTCGGTGGCTGTGCGCATTTAATAATTTTTTCAGGGACTAGTGTGCTGCTTCACTGTCAAGTGTTAGCACACACTTAACCCGCCAGTAAGTGACGCCTGCAGCAGGGGCGGAACTACCGTGGTGCAGCTGGTGCAGCTGCACCAGGGCCCCGACCAGCTAGGGGGCCCCTGGAGCTCCAGCGGCAGTTCCGTTTCCCTGACTGGCCCTGCGCGAGATCCCCCGGGGGCCCCGACACTTTGGGGCCAAACCCACTAAGCCCCGCCCCCCCGGGCGCTGTAGGGGGGCCCGGACGCAAAGGGGGGGCCCACTGGTCCCCTGAGCGTCCCCACATGTACTAGGGGGCATGGGCGTACCCAGCGTGGGGCAGGGGGGGGCAGGTGCCCCCCCCAAGAGGCTGCCCCGGATGAGCGTGGCACTGTGCGCACCCGCCCTGGCACCTACTGTAGTACTGTGAGGCTTTTTTTGTGCCAGAACGGCCGCCGCCGCCCCCCCCCCCCACCCTCTTTGGGAGTGAAAGCACTGTCTCCCGGCCGAGTGCAGTGCTGAGTGAGGGGTCAGACTCAGTGCTGCTGAGGGCGGACTCCAGAGGAGCGGGCAGGAGCCGGCCGCACAGTGTCAGCGGTGAACGGACGGCAGAGGAGAAGGAGACGAAGAGATGACAGCAGAAGAGAGCAGGTGGTGAGTGGCCCCAAGGAAAGAAAGTGCAGTGTGCTGTGCAGAGTGACAGTTTGTGCAATGTGTGTGTGTGTGCGCAATGTGTGTGTGTGTGTGTGTGTGTGTGTGTGTGCAATGTGTGTGTGTGTGTGTGCAATGTGTGTGTGTGTGTGTGTGCGCAATGTGTGTGTGTGTGCAATGTGTGTGTGTGCGCAATGTGTGTGTGTGTGTGTGTGCGCAATGTGTGTGTGTGTGTGCGCAATGTGTGTGTGTGCGCAATGTGTGTGTGTGTGTGTGTGCAATGCTACACAGTGCACGCTGCAGTGCCGGCCCCGGGAGCAGAAGAGCCTGTGCAGCTGCCCTGTGGACTGTGGGGGGCTGGAGGCAGAGACAGAGCAGCCGGAGGATCACAGTGAGTGTAAAATAAATGTAATGTAAATAAAGATAAAGTTGGCTGCACTGTGCTTGTGATGGAGGCCTCCAGCCTCCGTCCTCCTGTGCTCACCCCTCCAGCCTCTGTCCTCCTGCCCTCACCCCTCCAGCCTCCGTCCTCCTGCCCTCACCCCTCCAGCCCCTGTCCTCCTGCCCTCACCCCTCCAGCCTCCGTCATCCTGCCCTCACCCCTCCAGACTTTGTCCTCCTGCCCTCACCCCTCCAGCCTATGTCCTCCTGCCCTCACCCCTCCAGCCTCTGTCCTCCTGCCCTCACCCCTCCAGCCTCTGTCCTCCTGCCCTCACCCCTCCAGCCTCTGTCCTCCTGCGCTCACCCCTCCAGCCTCTGTCCTCCTGCACTCACCCCTCCAGCCTCTGTCCTCCTGCGCTCACCCCTCCAGCCTCTGTCCTCCTGCCCTCACCCCTCCAGCCTCTGTCCTCCTGCCCTCACCCCACCAGCATCTGTCCTCCTGCCCTCACCCCACCGGCCTCTGTCCTCCTGCCCTCACCCCACCAGCCTCTGTCCTCCTGCCCTCACCCCACCAGCCTCTGTCCTCCTGCCCTCACCCCACCAGCCTCCGTCCTCCTGCCCTCACCCCACCAGCCTTCGTCATCCTGCGCTCACCCCTCCAGCCTCCGTCCTCCTGCGCTCACCCTCCAGCCTTCATCCTGGTCTAACCGCCTGCCCACCATATACTGTGCTGCTAACCACTGAGCCATCATAATTTGCTAACCACAGAGACATCGCGCAGTGCTAACCACTGAGCCACCGTACAGTGCTAACCACTGAGCCACTATACAGTGCTAACCACTGATCCACCGTATACAGTGCTAACCACTGAGCCACCGTATACAGTGCTAACCACTGAGCCACCATATACAGTGCTAACCACTGAGCCACCATACAGTGCTAACCACTGAGCCACCATATACAGTGCTAACCACTGAGCCACCATATACAGTGCTAACCACTGAGCCACCGTATACAGTGCTAACCACTGAGCCACCGTATACAGTGCTAACCACTGAGCCACCATACAGTGCTAACCACTGAGCCACCATACAGTGCTAACCACTGAGCCACCGTATACAGTGCTAACCACTGAGCCACCGTATACAGTGCTAACCACTGAGCCACCGTATACAGTGCTAACCACTGAGCCACCATACAGTGCTAACCACTGAGCCACCATACAGTTCTAACCACTGAGCCACCATATACAGTGCTAACCACTGAGCCACCATATACAGTGCTAACCACTGAGCCACCATATACAGTGCTAACCACTGAGCCACCATACACAGTGCTAACCACTGAGCCACCATATACAGTGCTAACCACTGAGCCACCGTATACAGTGCTAACCAATGAGCCACCATATACAGTGCTAACCACTGAGCCACCATATACAGTGCTAACCACTGAGCCACCATATACAGTGCTAACCACTGAGCCACCATATACAGTGCTAACCACTGAGCCACCATATACAGTGCTAACCACTGAGCCACCATATACAGTGCTAACCACTGAGCCGAGCCACCGTATACAGTGCTAACCACTGAGCCACCGTATACAGTGCTAACCACTGAGCCACCATATACAGTGCTAACCACTGAGCCACTATATACAGTGCTAACCACTGAGCCACCGTATACAGTGCTAACCACTGAGCCACCATATACAGTGCTAACCACTGAGCCACCGTATACAGTGCTAACCACTGAGCCACCGTATACAGTGCTAATCACTGAGCCACCATATACAGTGCTAACCACTGAGCCACCGTATACAGTGCTAACCACTGAGCCACCGTATACAGTGCTAACCACTGAGCCACCATATACAGTGCTAACCACTGAGCCACCATATACAGTGCTAACCACTGAGCCACCGTATACAGTGCTAACCACTGAGCCACCGTACTGCGAGTGTATGCCCCTGCGAGTGTATGCCCCTGTGCGTGTATGCCTCCCCCCTGAAAATAAGACAGGGTGCAACATTCAGAGCAAATATATTAAATATATTAATCTCGCCCGGCCCCTGACAGCAGCCCGCCCATGTCATATACAGCCCCCGGCCCCCCATAGGGCTCCCCAGTGGAGCAATAAGTCTGATGGGCACAGGTGCGCAATGTAGGCCCCCCACCTTCCGCGTGCACGTTGGTCAGATGTATGGGCCCCGTGTAACATTCTAAATCCTATACTCACAAATTGACCCCTCTCCCCCTTCATTATGTATTAATGTCCCTTATCCTGCTGTATATGGTCCTCCTCCTGGAATATGGCCTTTATCGTGGTATATATGTCCCCCATCATGGTTTATATGGTCCTCCTCCTCAGCCACCATAGTCCTCCAATTATTATAATGCATCCCCACATTCCTTCATACATTACAATGTATTCCCATAGTCCTCTATGTATTATAATTCACCCCATAGTCCCCCATTCATAAGGTACCCCCATAGTCATCCAATTATCATAATGCAACCCCACTATCTAGTAACCCCTCTATATAGTATAATGTAGCCTCATATGCCTCCATACATTATAATGCACCTCCATACAGTATAATGCACTCCTATAGTTCTCCATATAGTATAATTCACCCCCATAATTCTCCATATAGTATAATTCACCCATAGTCCTCTATACAGTATAATGCACCATCAATAGTCCCCCATGTAGTATAATGCACCCCCATAGCCCTCCACACATTGCACTCATCAGAGTTTCACCCCAGTGTGTCCGTACCCTAATACTAAAATCCATATAGTAATCCTACTGGTGTGGGGAGGGTTTATGGCTCAGTTAGTACACTCCATACTTCATGGTATGAGGGGTTTATGGCTCAGTTTGTACACTCCATACTTCTTGTTATTAACCAGTTAATGCTCTCTTGTCCACCGCACTGCAGTGTCAAAAAAAGGACGACAGCGAGACAGACAGCAACATGGCATCAGAGAGCCCCTGACCTCGAAATAGAAGATCCTCAGATCCCGGTATTGTGACATAATATTAAGAATAAAGGTTTTTTGCATTTATATTACATTATGAACTCCACAGCACAGCGGCGAAAATTGCTCCGGCCCCGGGCCCTCCTTCACTCCTGCTTGTTGCCATACACTGGGGTTGTGCAGAGGTGGCAATTGCACCCCTTCTCTTTGTGTTTTAGTATAGTAGTTATATTTTTGTATATAGGGGCAGACAGTGTATGCTATGTATACTTCCAGATTATCAACAACCAAAGTGGCGGCAAATTTTCGACCGCCCAGGGCGCCACAAACAGTTGCTACACCGCTGGCTGTGCTGCACACCCGCGGCACTATTCTGGCACTGAGATCCAGGAGGGGGGGCCCCAAAAAATTTCTTGCACCAGGGCCCACTACAGTCTGGGTCCGCCCCTGGCCTGCAGCAACACCTAACTCCATCTCGATGGCTGTGCGCATTTAATAATTTTTTCAGGGATTAGTGTGCTGCTTCACTGTCAAGTGTTAGCACACACTTAACCCGCCAGTAAGTGACGCCTACAGCAACACCTAACTCCATCTCGGTGGCTGTGCGCACTTAATAATTTTTTCAGGGAACAGTGTGCTGCTTCACTGCCAAGTGCTAGCACACACTTAACCCGCCGTAAGTGACGCCTGCAGCAACACCTAACTCCATCTCGGTGGCTGTGCATGGCTATGTTCACACACAATTTGCGTTTTTTTTAGCACTCTTAAAAGCACTTGCGTTTTTTTAAGAGTGCTAAAAAATGTCCCTTGTGTGTCTGAAAGGATTTGCTACGTTTTTGGACTTAGTCATTTTTTCACCAAAAACGCAGGCAAAAACGCAAGCGTTAACGCAGGGTGCATAAATGTGCCTTTTAAAAACGCATGTGTTTCCCATAGGGCCCCCATGTTAAAAAAACGCATGTGCGTTTTTCAAAAACGCATGCGTTTTTTTAACATGGGCCCCTATAGGAAACGCATGCGTTTTTGAATGGCACTAAAAGGTACTAATGTACCATGCGTTTTTGCATGCGTTTCCCATAGGGCCCCATGTTAAAAAAACGCATGCGTTTTTGGACAAACGCACATGCGTTTTTTTACAGCACCCAAAAACGCTGCATGCAGCGTTTTTTGGACTAGGGGTAAAAAACGCAAATGGAGCTGAAAAACGCAGCTACACTCAAATGTACCCTGCGTTAACGCACCTGCGTTTTTTTTAACAGCCCAAAAACGCAGAGATGGTCAAAAAAAACGCATGTGTGTGAACATGGCCCATTTGTCAACAATGTCCCAAAAACACCAAATGCCCAAAAAAGAGTTTGCAAAGGGACAGGGACGAGGTCGTGGCCCTAGCAGTCGTGAACAACAAGGCACTGGTAGAAGTAGACAGACGAGGATTGATCGATCCACCTTTCTGCTGTCTAAATTTCCCAGTACTCAACCTAAACGTGTCTTAAGGCCGGAAGAGCAAGACCAAATAACATCTTGGATGGCTGACAAGACCTCAACCACTGGTTCATGCAGCACACAATCATCCTTGACACCATATTCAAGTGCCGCTACTGACAACGCGGGGTCATGTAATCCGCAAAATCTTCCTATTTCCTCAAGCCATCGCCAGACAGAGGAAAATTTAGACCGGGAACTTGGACACTCGAAAGATTTATTTGGTTCTTATCAGCCATTCATACAACCTGACGTTTCTTTGTCACTGCCCAACCAGATACTGGAACAAGACGTACATTACATTCATGGACAAAGTTTGGGTTCACCTCGTCCTGAAGAACGTCCCTTTCAACAAAGGCATAGACCGTCTCAGGAGATGGAGGATGATGATGATGATGAGACACACATCTCATCTGGCCAGCCTGAACAGTCACGTTATCCAGAAGACTTTGAGGAGGAGGGGGTGGATGATGAGACCACTGATCCAACCTGGACAGTTGACATGCATAGCAAACAGAGCAGCCAGGAGGAGGAAAGTGGTTATGTACCACCGCCTAAAGCACCCAGGCTTACTCCTTTATCCAGAATCCAACCTGTGACAACAGTAGCCCAAATTGTGTCAACTGTTGCACAAACTGTACCAACTGTTGCCCAAACTTTAACAACAGTTGGCCAAACTGTGTCTACAGTTTGTGTTGGCCAGACTTCTCCTCCAGTTCCTACAACACAACCAAAAGGACGAACATCCATTGTCTGGAAATTTTTTAAAGATAGCCCATCAGTAGCAAATGTCGTTATATGTAACATCTGCTATGCCAGGCTAAGCAGAGGCCAGGGCAAAGCAAACTTGAGCACCAGCAGTATGCGTAAGCACATGACTGTTAAGCACCCAAGTCAGTGGTTGGCCCATCAGGGTTCAACATCAGGGGCTTCTGACCTCAACACCGTTAGGCCACCTCCGATTCGCCCTTCACCATCTACTGTTCATGCAGCAGCTCCTACTCATACGATCTCCTCACAAGCTGCGTTAGACCAGAGATATGACAGTAGTCAAGTGACTTGTGAGTCTGCCCCAAATGTCCAGTTGTCTGTTCCACAGCTGTATGAGAGGCAGCGGAAGTACCAATCCACACACCCTTTTTCTCAACAAATGACAGCGCAAATTTGTAAGCTGTTAGCTGTAGAAATGCTGCCATTTAGGCTTGTGGCTACTGAGGCTTTTCGGGAGTTGTTGGCTGTGGCAGCACCACGATACTCTGTCCCCAGTCGCTATTTTTTTTCACGTACTGCCGTACCCGCGTTACATCAGCACGTGGTTAACAACTTGAAGCGTGCACTGACAAATGCTGTGAGCGGAAAAGTTCACCTGACAACTGATACCTGGACAAGTACTTGTGGACAGGGCAGATACATATCCCTAACAGCTCACTGGATCAACCTGGTCGAGAGTGTCCCAAAATCTAATAGTGGAATATCTGCGATCCTACCAACTCCACGAATAGCGGGCACAACATCATTCCGGGTGTCCGCGTCCTCATATACTTCAACAACACAATGTGCGTCTTCTACTTCCTTGACCACTGCTGACTTGTCCGCAACATCACGTCAAAGTTGGGAGCTTTGCAGTACTGCATCAGCAAGGCGACAACAGGCTCTTCTTAAGCTGATCTGTCTAGGTGACACACCTCACACTGCAACCGAGCTGTGGAAAGGTGTTAAGCAACAGACAGATGAGTGGCTGGCCCCACTGCAACTACAAACAGGTCTTGTTGTCAGCGATAACGGTCGAAACCTTGTTGCAGCAATAAAGCTCGGTAACCTTCAACACGTGCCTTGCATGGCTCACGTGCTGAACCTTGTAGTTCAGAAATTCTTGAAAAATTACCCAGAGTTATCTGATCTACTAGACAAGGTGCGTAGAAATTGCGGACATTTCCGACATTCATCCACGGCACTTGCAAGTCTATCTGCCCTTCAACAGCAATTTAATTTGCCCAAACACCGAATAATTTGCGACATGCCCACACGATGGAATTCTACATTCCATATGTTGGCAAGGTTCAATGAGCAGCAGAGGGCAATAGCGGAATAACAGCTGCAACATGCCCGTCACCCCGGAAGTAATACAAGACACATTGGTACGATGGAGTGGGTCTGGATCGCTGACCTTTGCGAGGTTCTAGAGAACTTCGATTACTGCACAAAACTGGTCAGCGGTGATCAGTCCATTATTAGTCTCACCATCCCCATGCTCTGTTTGCTTAAAGATTCTCTCCTGAATCTTAAAGCAGAATCATTGAGGGCACAGCGGAGGGCTATAGATCCAGATTTTAACATCCACGATCAGAGCCAGCAAAGCCAATTTCAGCCAGCAACATTGGCTGCAGAACAAGACAGTGATGAGGAAGATGAAGACGATTTATTTATCCATGGTACTGATGTGCACCCTGATGGTACTCCCAACCCCAGGTTTATGTCGGTACAGCATTGGTGGGCTGAAGAGGAGGAGGTGGAGACCGATTTTGAGACCATGATGCCTATTGTTCATCAGTCAGGTGACACTGAAGAGATGAGTCTTTGTAGCCTAGCACACATGTCAGACTTCATGTCTCAATGTCTGTCCCAAGATCCACGCGTCATTAACATCTATGACAGCGACCTCTACTGGTTGTCAACATTCCTTGACCCACTCTACAAAGACAAGTTTCCATCGCTGCTGTTGCAGTCACCAAGGGGCTTAACGATGGATTATTTCAAAAGTGTTGTTGTTGACAATTTAATGTCAATTTCACCCTCTGACTCCGCTATACCCTGAGCAAGCAGCTCTTTGCCACAGCAGCCTTTGGTTGGGACACAAACGGCCACAATGTCAAGAAGAGGTGGTGGTAAGATGTCCACCAACTGGGCGATGTTCAACAGACCTTCCAATCTGCAACGGATTGTGCCTACGGTCCCCTTGTCTAGGAGACAAACATTGTCAAACATGTTGAACGAGTATGTGTGTGACACTACCAGCTTCTTAACCGACCCCTCTGTACCCTTTAATTACTGAGTTTCCAAGCTTCACACTTGGACTGAGCTGTCTTTGTATGCCTTGGAGTTGCTGGCCTGCCCAGCTGCTAGTGTGACATCAGAGCGTGTTTTTAGTGCCGCTGGGGGAATTGTCACTGATAGAAGGTCACGGCTGACTACAGAAAATGCCGACAGACTCACTCTCATTAAGTTTAACAAGGACTGGATATCATCAAAGTTCTTAACCCCTCCAGATGACAGTACCCAAACCTAGAGGGACATAATCAAATTTGATATGTTTGGCTGACTGCGGTTTAAACATTATGTCCTCTTCTGACACAAAGGATAAACAATGTGCCTCTGCTAAGAAGCTTTGATAACTAATGTTCCTGCTACACTTGCTGCATGACAACAAAACTACACAATCAGTTTCAGTAATTTTACTTTAATAATGCATGCACTTGTGATAATTTTTGAACGTTGATTTATGTCAGACAATCCAATACAGTCTCTTGGCTGAATTTTTCAAGGCAACAAGCCTATGCCTGCATTGTGGGCATTTCTCAAACTGCAATAAAATATATTGTTTGGCTCAAGTGCCTTGCATTAATTTTAAAAATTTTGATCCCGCCCCTTGGGCTAATTTTTTGAGGCAACAAGCCTATGCCTGCATCGAAGACGTTGCTTCTCCTATGCTCTCAGGACAAGCAAGAATATAGTATGGGCCACGCGCCCTCCTCTATTTCTAAAAAGAGTTGATCCCGCCCCTTGGGCTAATTTTTTGAGGCAACAAGCCTATGCCCGCATCGAAGACGTTGCTTCTCCTATCCTCTCAGGACAAGCAAGAATATAGTATGGGCCACGCGCCCTCCTCTATTTCTAAAAAGAGTTGATCCCGCCCCTTGGGCTAATTTTTTAAGGCAACAAGCCTATGCCTGCATCGAAGACGTTGCTTGTACTATGATCCTGCTGGAGCCTGGCGAAGGGTCTCACTGTACGCTACAGAGATAACGCGTAGACGCGCTGTGTTGCAAGTAGACGTCCCAGCCTCTCGCATCTGTGTTCCTAGTGTTGTTGCCATACCGAGTCATTAAGTAACTCCCCCCCAAACACAGGCACTATTTATTTGTCAGCAACATTAGTATGTGCAGTCATGATTTTACACATACTAACCAAGGTGCCTTCATGCGCCATTCGGGCCGTAAAGTACTTGCTAATGATGATGACTTTAAGGCCACCCACAAAAAAACCTGCACATCCATTCCCTGAAAAAAGACAGACACAAAGCAGTTTTTGTAAACTGTGTATTATTACGCCTTAATGGCAAAGATGTCAGACTCTTTTTTTTCTTTTTTTTTTTTTTTTTTTTTTTTTTTTAACTTTGTAAAAAGTAACACATAAGAGAGAAAAAAAAACAAAATAAATTGTGCAATGCACAACACAAACAAACAAATAAACACAAAAAAAAATGTGCCCTACAGCTGGTGGTAGGTTGGCACATTGTGTGGGGTTGCCTCTACCGGGACACCATCACCCTGGTCGTGGAGGAGGTCCAGGGCCCCATGTATAGCCTCCCCCAATGTTTGGAACCCTGTAGGGTGGGTCAGCTGGGCCGGTTCACCTTGTCTTGGTAGGTCCATGTTTGGTGGACACCACCTCTGGGTCGCCATGTACCTGTCCCGGGGTGTGGGCCTGTCCAGTCTGTTGGAGCTAGACTGCTGCCACTCCTCCAAATACGAAAGTACCTGGCCAGGGTGGTTTGGGGGCCGACAGGCATCAATGACAATGTGGATTGCTGACCAAGCCCGTAGTCGTCTCTCAAATGGAATCTCATCCAAGAATGGTATGAGACTGCGGGCAAAGTCAGCATTACATTGTCCTCGGTGGTCTTTTGGTGCCCCCGGGATCTGAGCAGGGCTGCTGGGGTTCAGGTGACTCCCCACACTGCTGGCAGTCGGCAGTGGAGGAAGCTGGATGGCCACAGCTTGGTTTTGTTGGGGAGACCGCTGGTGTGGCCCTTCATCCTCCAATTCTTCCTGTGGCCCCAAAGGTGGTGGTGGTGGTGGTGGTGGTACTCCCTCCTCCTCTGGTGGTGGTTCAGGGGCCTCCCTCGCCTCCTCAGGCAGCTGTGCTGGCGGGTTACGACGCCGCCTCTGATAGTGAGCAGCTCTGTGGGTAAATATAAAAAACATTTGGTGAATGGGTTGCGTTTGGAAACAAAACCATAGGCCAAACATAACATGTGCACGCTTTTTTGACTCAGTGTATCTGTGTATTCTGTGCCTTTTCATTGTTGCCCTTAAGATGGAATTGCAGCAAATACATTAAGGACATTTTGGCTCATGCCTCAATCAATATTCTATGTGTGGGTAGTGTTGCTCCACGATTTTTTGCCATTACATTAGAAATGTAAAAATTGTTCTGCACTATTACACTTAGGGATGGGCGAATCTACTCGCTAGGACTCGTTACTCGGCGAGTAGTAAGGGACTCGCAGGACTCGGTACTCGGCGAGTTTCCCAGTGATGACTCGCACGAGTCCAATGCAAATCAATATCAATCCTAGTTTTGTCAGAAACGCTGACAACACTAGGATTGCCATTGTTTGCATTGGACTCCTGCGAGTCATCACTGGCTACTGTGCCAGTGATAGCAGGGAGACTCGCAAAGTAACTGCTGTTTCTTTGCGAGCCGAGTCCAGCTGTCTTCTCTGTGCAGCTCCAGGGTCCTAGAACCTGCCTGCTCACAGAGATGATGTAGCAGTGCTGAGATTATTCTCAGTCTGTTCATTCCCTGTGCATGTAGCATAGAGGACATCGCGTTTTGGACTACGTCGGACGGAAGAGGATTTTTTTAATTAAAGATGGAGTCCCTAATGGCTTTTTTTTTTATTTCAAATAAAAATTTTTCTCTGTGTTTTTTTAACCCTTTATTGGAGATTCTTAGTGGCTGGGTCAAACGTGGCCTGACATTAAGAATCTCGGGCTTAATACCAGCTTGTATAACAAAGCTGGTATTAACCCCTTTATTACCCAGCGTGCTACCGCCACCAGGGCCGCTGGAAGAGCGGGGTTCAGCGCCAGAGGATGGCGCTTCAATGAACGCGCCATCTTCTGGGGCGGCTGCGGGCTGCAATTTGCAGCGGGGGGTGCCCAGAAAGCTTGGGCATCCCTGCGCTGCGGATTCCAGCCCTCAGCTGCTTAGCTGTACCTGGCTAGACATAGAAATTGCACGGAGCCCCACGCATTTTTTTAAAATTATTTAATGAATTTCAGAGTCAGAGTCTCAGAGTCAGAATCTCAGAATTTCATGAAATAATTTAAAAAAAATGCGTGGGGCTCCGCGCAATTTCTATGTCTAGCCAGGTACAGCTAAGCAGCTGGGGGCTGGAATCCGCAGCGCAGGGATGCCCAAGCTTTCTGGGCACCCCCCGCTGCAAATTGCAGCCCGCAGCCGCCCCAGAAGATGGCGCGTTCATTGAAGCGCCATCCTCTGACGCTGAACCCCGCTCTTCCAGCGGCCCTGGTAGCGGTGGCACGCTGGGTAATAAAGAGGTTAGGGCCAGCTTTGTATTATCAGCTGGCCCTAAGCCCGAAATTTATGGTGGTCACGCCAATATTAGACATGACCGCCATGAATTTCTATTAAATTGTTTTAAAAAAAACACAACACAAAGAAAAATTTTTATTAGAAATAAAAAAAAAAAGCCATTAGGGACTCCATCTTTAATTAAAAAAATCCTCTTCCCTCCGACGCAGTCCAAAACGCGATGTCCTCTCTGCTACATCCCCTGTGTATAGATATAGATCTCTATGCACAGGGAATGAGCAGACTGAGAACAATCTCAGCTCTGCTACATCATCTCTGTGCACAGACATTCATGTCTGTTACTGTACACAGGGAATGAGCAGACTGAGAACAATCTCAGCTCTGCTATATCATCTCTGTGCACAGACATTCATGTCTGTTACTGTACACAGGGAATGAGCAGACTGAGAACAATCTCAGCTCTGCTATATCATCTCTGTGCACAGACATTCATGTCTGTTACTGTACACAGAGAATGAGCAGACTGAGAACAATCTCAGCTCTGCTACATCAGGCAGCAGGCAGGCTCTAGGACCCTGGAGCTGGCAGCCAGCACAGAGGAGACAGGACTCTTATCTGTGCGAGTCAGCGATTACTTACAAAGTAAACGAGCAATGCAAATAAATGACAAAACTAGGATTGCTTCAGGCTGAAGCTTCCGAGACACATCTGCGAGTTGTAAATCTCACACTACTCGCTATTACTCGCTTCCCCATTCATTAACATTGGACTCGCTAGACTCGCAACGAGTAGCGAGTCCTGGGCTCGGACTCGCTAGAGTCAAGCGATTCCGAGTAATTTAGGATTCGCCCATCACTAATTACACTGTGCCTTGCCTTAGGCAGGACAGCTATTTAGGCACTTGAAGACATATTAGTGGCCACAACTATTGCTTAGACTTTTTGTGGAAACTTTATGTGGACAAAGCTATAGCCTGACACTGTGAAGCAAACACATTCTTCAGGGTTGTTTGCCATCAGATGGACACAAAAAGACACAGTGTGGGCGGACTTGGTCTCAATGCACATAACCCAGATCTATAGGGCAGGTGAGCAAGACAGGAAATGGAGTCCTGCAGCATAGGTGACACATGAGCATTCGGCGTTAGTGGCCTACACTCCTTGTTGCTGCCATGTATGCTAATCAGGAATATCTTGGTAAAAAAAACACACCAAACAGATGGCTTGGGTTTTGAAATGACTGTAATGGACATAGAGCATGGGGTTGTTTTGGAGCAGCAGGTCACACATCGTTGGTGCCAAACAAGGTGGTATGCACAGATGGACAGTTTTACAGTAATTCCAATGGGGCCGAACAAAAAACCTGGAGCAGCAAGGGCAAACCTCGGGTTTCCTAAAGGACCTTGGACATAAAAGCCTGTTGCACTTAAAATATGGCCCTCTTTAGTTTGATTTTATACAGCATTAATACACCATGTTTTCCGGAGGATTCGTAATGTGCCCATGAGTTAACGACAAAAAAACTTAAATTCACATGTGGGCACTAATATCTACACCATCACGTTGCAGGCCCAAATATACCCATGGGAAAACTGAACCACACGTATTTGTAGTGATACAGGGTATGTCCTGAAATGTGTGTGACTGTGTCAACAATCTGGGATGGTGTACAAACAGTTTAGTGCAAAAGGGGTATATCCTTGCAACGTTATTTCGCCGAAAAAAACACACACAACTAAACGTGTAGGGATGTATGTGGCCCTTATGCAAGTCGAGGCCATTAGGAACTGATACAAATGAGGCTTATGACAGGCAAACCAGACAAGGCCACACACCTTAGAGGCCATTGCAGGGAAGAACATGGCTTTGTTCCACAAACATGCCAACAATAATAGCTAATTGTGAGGTCACGGAACATTGTGTCTGCCCACCCTGCTTATTTGTCCCAACGTCACAATGTGACTATAAATGTGTATGTCCTGGATCATTGCCAAAGGTAATAGAATTGTGTTGCACCATGGCAGAAACAAACCCCAGTGTGGGTATGTAAACGACCACACTCATTATAGAGCTTCATACGTAGACTGTGTGCCCTCGTGGACAGGGTCCTCTCCTCTTGTACCTGTATGACCTGATTGTCTTCATGTACTGTTTTTTGTCGTTAACCCTTATCCTCATGTAAAGTGCCATGGAACCTAATGGCGCTATATAAATAAATAATAATAACAATAATAGTACACAACAGTGCAGCAGACACATACCTTGGCATACGGGCCACCGGTTCAAGGAAGGACAACCGGTCGTAGTGACAATAGATCGGCCCGGGATCAGCTTCCGGTCCCCCCTCCATGATCTTGCGGTGTTGCCGCTTGTGTTGGTCCCGGCAGCTCCTCCACCGTTTGATAATGAGGTCAACTGTGAAATGATTTCAAACCGGGTTTAGACAACTATAACATTTGAAACACTAAAAGTATGTGTACAAATCAACAATAACATTTTATTCATGTTGTGTGTGTAATGTGTATACAAGGCACAGTGACACGACAGTGTGGAACATCATCAACAGCATTACGGACATTGAGCTCACGTGGCCACAATCACAAATGGGGCAGGGCACATGTCAACGCATAGAGAATGTAATAGTGCGGGCACTAGACTCCGCTCATTAGTGGTATTTATATACACCCAACCCCCTGGCCTTCAGAGCCAGGAGGACCAGCCCTTAAACTAAGTGTACTATTGTGACCCCATGCAAATATAGGCAACCATGCGACGGTGCCAGATAACACATTGAGGGCCCTGTATACCCTACTATGGGGGCCCTGTATACCCATGGGGGCCCTGTATACCCACTGCTGGGGGCCTGTATACCCACAGTGGGGCTGTAGACCCTACTATGGGGGCCCTGTATACCCACTGCTTGGGGCCTGTATACCCACGGGGGGGGCTGTATACCCTACTATGGGGGCCCTATATACCCACTACTGGGGGCATGTATACCCACGGGGGGGCTGTAGACCCTACTGTGAGGGACCTGTATACCCACTGCTGGGGGGCTGTATACCCTAATATCGGGGGCATGTATACACACTGGGGGGCCTGTATACTCTGCAGGTGGAGCTGTATACTCTGCTGGGGGGCTGTCTACCAGTGATAGCCGCTGTATACCAGGATGGCGGTCAATATGGTTTCCCAGTTTTTTGGGGCTAAAGTAGGGGGGTCGGCATATACACGGGTCGGCTTATACACAACTATATACGGTAAATGCAATATAACGTGTGAACACATTTAACTCACCCATATTGCTCTGTGCATCATGGCCACTGCGATGAAATGTAGGGAAAACGACCTGAGCGATCTCCCTCCAGGCTGTAGTCCGCTGGACGTTATCCCCATAGGCAGGGTCAGTGGGCAGCCAAAGCAGGGGCCGAGCCTCCACCAGAGCAATCAACTGCAGGGTGTTGACAGGGGCCATGCTTGCTCTGTGTGTTTCTGCACGTCCAGCCGGGCAGCTCGAGTCGGCTTATTTCCTGTTTGCTAAAAGCATGTTGTTTGCTGCAGAAAATCGCTTGCCTCGCCTCATCGGTGCCAAATAAGATAAACACATGCGAGTTTGGCCTCGGAGACAGCAGCAAAATATAGTTGCGAGTGGGGCTTCCGACACGGCAATGCGCGCGCTTTCCGAGACACATCTGTGATTTTTAAATCACACATTACTCGCTATTACTCGCTTCCCCATTCATTAACATTGGACTCGCTAGACTCGCAACGAGTAGCGAGTCCCGGGCTCGGACTCGCTAGAGTCAAGCGATTCTGAGTAATTTAGGACTCGCCCATCACTAAGTACGACCCTAAACATAAAGGGCCATGTCACATGTATGCGCCCCTGCAAGCAAAGGCAAGCGCTTTGGCGCATAGATGCAGAGCCCTTGAGCTTTCACCGCCATTACCTTCTATGGCGAGAGCACAGCAGCAGAACCTGGAAGCGCAGGTCTGCAGAGGGGCACAGCCAGAGCGCATGCATCACTCCGGACGCACTGGATACGTCGCATTATGCGTTTCAGGTGCATCCGGAGTGACGCATGGGCTCTGACTGTGTCCCTCTGCAGACCTGCACTTCCAGGTTCTACTTCCATGTGCTCGCCATAGAAGGTAATGGCGGTGAAAGTGCAAGTGAGCGCAAAGGCTCTGCATCTATGCGCCAATGCACTTGCATGCGCTTGCCTGTGATTGCCCCTGTGCTTGCATGCGCTAGCGCAGGCCTGGCAACCGCAGGGGCGCATAGATGTGAAACGGCCCAAAGTCAAAGCAACTCAGGAGTTTATTAAAGCAAAGAAGTAAAATATTCTTGATTGTTCATCAGTCACCTGATCTCCACCCAACAGAGCCGCATTTCACTTGTTAAAGAGTAAACTTCAGACAGAAAGGCCACAAACATCCAACAACTGGAAACCGCTGCAGTAAAGGCCTGGAGAGCATTAAATAGGAGGAAACAGCGTCCGGGGATGTCCATGAGGTCAAGACTTCAGCCAGTCATTGCCAACAAAGGGTTTTCAGCCAATTATTAGAAATTATCATTTTATTTTGCATCCGTTTTGCAGTGAATCGATCACTCACATGGATCCCAGCAAAGTCAATGGGTTTTCACTTTTTGCCATTCAGACAGGAAATTTGTGATGTGATCTCTTTTTTTCCCTTGAAAACTGATCTGTCCAAGGAAAGGGCCTTAGTGTCTGTGGAGTTTTTCTCATCCACTTTTCCCATAGGAAAAATTCTAAATGTAGAAAAAAAAAACCCATCAAAAACGCGTGAAAAATGCAGCAAAAACAGATCTGAAACAGATCAGAAAGGGATGATCTGTTTTCGTGTGCGTTTTTTGAAAGTTGATCCAGTTTTGCAGCAGAAAAAGAAGGAACAAAAACTGTGTGTGTGAATGTCGCTTAAGGGATTGAGTGTAAGAAACGCTTCAGTTCTCACCTTTTTCTGCAATCAGTGAATTAAAGCTGAAAGTCTGAACTTAAACTGCATCTGAACTGTCAGAATCCATTGTGGTGATGACAGAACAAGAACTAGAAAATGTCTGTGTCCAAATATATATGGACCTACCTGTAATTCTGCAAGTGTGAACAGCGCAGACAATTCTTTCTGTCCATCTGTGTCTCTGGTTCTATTCTCCCTCCATAGACATCACACAATACACTGGACTGTTACCGATGCCGGATCCTGGCACATTCCCACAATTTATTATTTCCTCATTTTTGGGAAAGTCGTTGAATTTTGTTGAGAAAATATTAAAACAATAAATAAAAGATGCAGAAATGTAATTGTGCGTCTGTTGTTCCAGATCTGATTTGCGGCTTAATCTGCTCTCCGCACACCACACTTCTATTGTGCCACATTGTGTGTTTATATGGAGATCTGGCTAGCCGCCATCTTACAGGGGGGCAATAATTGGGGATGAAAAGATTGTGAAGAGTTAATTATAGAGTTATACAAAATGTAAAAGAAAGGAAAAGACAATGGACTGAGGGGGAAGAAGGAGAACACATATACAACAGCTAACAATGCCCGAACCCCCCGCCCCGCTGGCTCCATCCTCCAGCCAGTAGATCCACCATAAGACCACTACAATCGGCTCCTTTACCTCCAGCGTATTAGTGGGGAGCAGTGGAGGGCATTATAGAGGAGAAGGCGATCCCCCATCTCATCACAGCAGGACGTTACCTCTAATAGAGAAACCTCATTCCAGGGAGAGTCCTGTACAGACCTGGATGTCTGATCACAAGAAAACAACACTTTTCTCACTGTTTATTAATGTAAAAAAAACATTAAATCCAGTCATTGCCCGGCGCTATTAAGTAACTGCTGGTCACTACCGGATGACATCTGTGTTATGGTGACTCTGATATTACCAGGACGGTGATCTGAGGTCCTCAGAGCTGGAGGATTTCACCCTGAATCACAATAATGTACAGAAACACATACATTATATACTACTGGGGAGCAAACCGCGTGGAGACTGGTGGACGAGGCTGTTCCCCGGCGTCTTCTCCCTGAGCGCTCCCCTTGAGTGACAGGTCTCTCCATCATGTATGTATCGGGAGAGACCTGACAGTCCTATGTTAGTGGATAGGAGACAGCCCTAGGACACCACAAAGTATTACACACATATTTACAGGGAAACCAGAGGACCTGACATTCAGGGCAAATTTATGGGATGAAAATCACATTTTTAGGTAAAATTTCTGAACCAGAAGAAATAAAATCTCAAAAGATACAAAAATGTGTAATATAAAGAGATGATGATCAGATTGATAAGAGCTCAGCACATTAGGAGCAATCACTGTGACCTGGAACATGATGAAAGTCACAATCACAATAACCGGCACAAGCTCCTCCGACCCCACAATAATCAGGGACTAATCACATATTATATGGACATTAGTAACAAGTCCCCGATTTGTACAGAGCGGCCAGGAGCTCACAGCCAGTTGGTGACTTAAGGTACCGTAACACACAACAACATTGCATGCAATTTCACTGGCAATTTGCTGGTTGCAGTGAAATCATGGACACATTGTTACATTTGTACATGGCAACAAAATAGAACAATGTGTCCATGACTTCACTGCAACCAGCAAATTGCCAGTAAAATTGCCTAGCAATATTGCCGCGTGTGACGGTACCTTTAGGACCATAAACCTCATTTTGTGTTACTGGAAATGTCACACATAGAAGCTCGTACTGATAGATGGTGACGCCATGTCTGCCACAGTCACACCATTCTCACCACTTATGGACACTACACACATGAAATGGTTACTTACTGTCCACATAATATTTTACTAGTAAAGTTATTTGGATATCCGTTATCGTATGGGCGTTGATTAATCGTTAACAGTCCACCAATGATGAGATCTCCATCCTGGTAACAATTATTATCTAAAAGAGTAAAAAAAAAATTTATCTTGAGATCACAGGCTAATTGTGATAAAGGAAGCCAAGAAAGCAGCAATAAAATGAGATTATTCATCTCCCTATAAGAATGATGTATAATCGAATAATAAGTACGGTAGATTCTATTGTAAGTGATACATGATGAAGAAGCAGGAACAGCGGAGACACAAAGCACACGGCCCATAGGATCAGTGACATGAAGACGACGGTCATCTCCCCTCTTTTTATTCACAATGATGGGATATATTTTACATTGTCTGATCTCATCACACATTATTCTCGATCTGCTCCCCGATGGTTGTGATCTAAACCGTCTTTACTCTGGATAATTGAAGAATAAGTTGAAGGAACAGAAATAAGAAATGTCTTTATAGTCGCTCTCGTGATACAACTTATTTTCTGTGGCTTTAACAACACAACCCATTACTCAACTCTACTGAAAGATTGTGGACACTTACTGTACATTAACCCCTTCTGAGTTACACAACATCACTGGGTCTAAACTTCTGCTTCATGCAGCTCAAAGTACTGTTACAAGTGTCTGGTGCATAGAGATGAGAGACCCTTTGGGAGTTCAAATTCAGTTCAGTTTGTAAACAGGCAAGGATCGCCAAACTTCCGAATACCATTGTAAACAATGGTATGCAAACCAATCCAAACCAAGAAACCCAAAAGCTGCCAAACACAGCTCAAACTGCTTTACAGAGGCGCTTCGCTGTTTTGGCACAGTCATTATCTTTCGACACTATTACTTAGCAAGCTTCAGTGCCGCTGTCACACTCACAATGCTTGTGGGCCAGCTCATGAACCCCAGACAACCTCATCATGACTTTTCTGAAGTTGTCTCAGGTTATACACTGGGTATCATGCAGCAGGGAATCCTGCTGTGCCCCGAACATGTTGTTTGATGCTTGTTTTGAAGCAGATTTTGAGAATTTGAAGCAAAGTCTGCCTGTCTATCCTGAAGCCTGCAAAGTTTATGAGAATTCAGAAGTGCTGAGCCAACATTTTTTTTTTCCTTGCCGATTTGGGGAAGATTTTGTAGCAGTCAAAAGAAATCTGAGCCACATGTGCAAGGAAAAAAAGCAAAATGGGCACAGCTCACAACTTCTGACCTGTTATAGACTTTCTTAACTTCAGGTTAGACATGCAGATATTGACGCAGATTCTCAAAATTTGCATTAAAAAAGCATCACTGGGCCTAACATGGTCCAGGGAGAGCTGCAGTTATGGTGAAATTGCTCAAGGATTTATCTTGCCCCCTTGCTACTTCCACAGAGACTTCTAGGGCAGGGGTGGCCAACTACAATCCTCAAGGTCTGAACAAAGTGCACGTTTTCAGGATTTCCTTAGCATTGCACAGGTGCTAATTCATCAGCTGCTGAGTTGAGTCCAGAACCTTGTCCAATGCTAAGGGGATCCTTTTTACAGCCCTTGATGACTGCACTTGACCAACGCCGTTCTACTCGAACATGTGTAGTGTGGTGTCTTGCATTTCCATTCCACATACACTTTCAAGGTCAGAGGTCTGTGGCTTGCTTACCAGTCTCTGTAGGGCTGTATCAAAGAACCTGCTTGCAGAAACAGTCCAGCACACAAGGAGTGAAGTAAAAAAGACTTTACTATAACACAGACTATAAGTCTGAAACACAAACATAACAATATACATGATATACAGTGGGTACGGAAAATATTCAGACCCCTTTCAATTTTTCACTCTTTGTTTCATTGCAGCCATTTGGTAAAATAAAAAAAAGTACATTTTTTCTCATTAATGTACACTCTGCACCCCATCTTGTCTGAAAAAAAAACTGAAATGTAGAAATTTGTGCAAATGTATTAAAAAAGAAAAACTGAAATATCACATGGTCATAAGTATTCAGACTAGAGATGAGCCACCACCCTGGTGTTCGAATTCGACTTGATTCATCGAATCGGGTGTGTGTTTGTCGAATGTTCGTAAAATGTTCGTCGAATCTTCTTCTAACTTAGGACCGGCGGGGGGGGGGCAGCGCCAGGGATCGGGGAGCGCAGCACCAGATAGTGGGGAGCGAAAGACCCAGGTGGGAACCCGGCTGTGAGAAAACTTCACCACCGGCTTTCCTGCTCTGTGCTGAGCTCCCCACTCCCTGATGCTCCCTCCCCGCTCCCTAGAGCTTTTTCCCCCACCAGGTTCTAACTTAGGATCAGGCGGGGAGGCGGTGGGGGGAGCAATGATGGGGCATCAGGGAGTGGGGAGTGCAGCACAGAGCAGGAAAGCCGGCAGTGAAGTCTTCTCACCGCTGGGTTTCCCGCCGGTTATTTCAAATGGTCAGCTGATGCAGATCAGCTGTTCATTTGAAGTAGCCGCAGTGCTGTCAGGGTTCATGTGAGTTCATGCAGCATGAACTCACATGGAATTTCCCACAGCCACCCAGCGCACAACTCAGCTACATCTCTGGTAGAGGTTCTCTACCAAAGATGTAGCTGAGCTAAAGAAGAGAACTGGATTGGCCTACGTCGGACGGAAGATAATTATTTAATAACGATGGAGTCTAAGTGTTGTTTTGTTATTTTTTCGAATAAAGAGTTTTTTCTCTGTTGTGTTTTTTTTTTTTTAAAAACCTTACCAGAAATTTATGACGGTCATGTCTAATATTGGCGTGACCCCATGAATTTCGGGCTTAGGGCCAGCTGATAATACCCTAACCCCTTTATTACCCAGTGAGCCACTGCACCAGTGCCCTGGATGAGCTGGATACAGCGCCAGAAGATGGCGCTTCTTTGAACGAGCCATTTTCTGGGGTGGCTGTGGGCTGCAAGTCGCAGTGGGGGGGCCCAGAAAGCCCCGTGGGGCCCTGCGCTGCGGATTCCAGCCCCCAGCTGCCTAGTTGTACCTGGCTGGACATAGAAATAGCGCGAAGCCCCACGCATTTTTTTTTTTATTTCATGAAATTCATGAAATAATATAAAAGAAGGGCTTCCCTATATATCTGTTTCCAGGCAGGTACAAATAGCCAGCTGGGGGCTGGGAGCAGCCCATTCGTGCCTGTTGTACCTGGCTGGTATACAAAAATACGGCGAAGCCCACGTCGAAATTTTTTACAAAAAATCCATAACACAATCCAAAAAAAAGGGACTGCATCTTTATTAACCCCTCGACCATCTACTCTGTGACAGAGTAGATGGTCGAGGGGTTAATAAAGATGCAGTCCGTTTTTTTTGGATTGTTTTATGGATTTTTCGTAAACATTTTGACGCGGGCTTCGCCATATTTTTGTACACCAGCCAGGTACAGCAGGTAGGAAAGGGCTGCCCCCAGCCCCCAGCTGCCTATTTGTACCTGCCTGGAAACCGAAATATAGGGAAGCCCTTTTTTTATATTATTTCATGAATTTCATGAAATAATAAAAAAAAAATATGCATATTTCTATGTCCAGCCAGGCATAACTAGGCAGCTGGGGGCTGGAATCCGCAGTGCAGGAAGGCCCAAACTTTCTGGGCCCCCACCCCGCTGCAAATTGCAGCCGGCAGCCACCCCAGAAAATGTTGTGTTCATAGAAGCGCCATCTTCTGGCGCTGTATCCAGCTCATCCAGGGCCCTGGTGCAGTGGCTCACTGGGTAATAATGGGGTTAGGGGCAGCTTTGTGTTATCAGCTGGCACTAAGCCCGAAATTCATGGGGTCACGCCAATAGTAGACATGACCGCCATGAAAAGTATTTTTTTAAAAAACACAACACAGAGAAAATTATTTATTAGAAAAAAAAAACAACACTTAGACTCCATCTTTATTAAAAACTAGCTGTACTACCCGGCTTCTCCCGGGTTAATAACTGCTGTTAACAAAATAGAATGTGTTAACAAAAATTTATTCAGCACACAAAAACCACAAAACAAATCGATAGAACTAGTTGTTCTTAGTTATAATACAATAGAATGATTATTTTGCACATAAACGTCTGACTATAGATCCTCCATAGAATGTTGTCTGGTTCTGCTCTAGCTCCTCCCATAGAATGTTGTCTGGTTCTAGCTCCTCCTCTCCATAAATGTTGTCTTATTCTGCCTCTAGCTCCTCCCTTTCCATAGAATGTCTGGTTCTGCCTCTAGCTCCTCCCTCTCCATAAAATGTTGTCTTATTCTGCCTCTAGCTCCTCCCTTTCCATAGAATGTCTGGTTCTGCCTCTAGCTCCTCCTCCATAGAATTGTCTGGTTCTGCCTTAGCTCCTCCCTTCCATAAATGTTGTCTTATTCTGCCTCTAGCTCTCCCTTTCCATAGAATGTCTGTCTGGTTCTGCCTCTAGCTCCTCCCCTCCATAGAATGTTGTCTGGTTCTGCCTCTGGCTCCTCCCTTTCCATAGAATGTCTGTCTGGTTCTGCCTCTAGCTCTTCCCCTCCATAGAATGTTGTCTGGTTCTGCCTCTAGCTCCTCCCCTCCATAGAATGTTGTCTAGTTTTGCCTCTACCTCCTCCTCCATAGAATGTTGTCTTATTCTGCCTCTACCTCCTCCTCCTCCATAGAATGTTGTCTTATTCTGCCTCTACCTCCTCCTCCTCTATAGAATGTTGTCTGGTTCTGCCTCTAGCTTATCCGCTCCATAGAATGTTATCTGGTTCTGCCTCTGGCTCCTCCCCTGTCTCTTTCTGGTGTGTGTGTGTGTCCCTGTGGGGTGAGTGTATGTGTCCCTATAGGGTGGCTATGTGTTAGTGTCCCTGTGGGTGGGTCTGTGTGGTGTGTATGTATACACTTGCTGTTACTCTTTGTGTGCGTGTGGTGTGTATACATGTCCCCGTGCGTGGTGAATATCTCATGTTGGGGCCCCACCTTAGTGACTATATGCTGGTATATGCTGTTAGTCTTTGGCGCTGTCATTAAGCCCCTCTCATTCACAACTGTCAACTGGTAACTGTCACTTTTTCCCCATTATGTAGATAGGGGCAAAATTGTTTGGTGAATTGGAATGCGCGGGGTTAAAATTTTGCCTCACAACATAGCCTATGACGCTCCCGGGGTCCAAATATGTGACTGTGCAAAATTATGTGGCTATAGCTGACAGCTGTTGATTTTCCTCCAACACTTTTCCATTCACTTTTTCCCCACTATGTAGATAGGGGCAAAATTGTTTGGTGAAGTGGAACGCGCGGGGTTAAAATTTTGCCTCACAACATAGCCTATGACGCTCCCGGGGTCCAGATGTGTGACTGTGCAAAATTTTGTGGCTGTAGTTGCGACGGTGTAGATGCCAATCCCGGACATACACACACACATACACACACATTCAGCTTTATATTTTAGATGTATCTTCCGTCCGACGTAGTCCAATCCAGTTTTCTTCTTTATCTTCTTTAGCTCAGCTACATCTCTGGTAAAGAACCTCTTTCAGAGATGTAGCTGAGCTGTGCACTGGGTGGCTGTGGGAAAGTTCATGTGAGTTAATGCTGCATGAACTCACATGAAGCTTTCCCTAACAGCACCGCGGCTAATTCAAATGAACAGCTGATCTGCATCAGCTGATCATTTGAAATAACCAGCAGGAAAGCCAGCGGTGAGAAGACTTCACTGCTGGCTTTCCTGCTCTGTGCTGCGCTCCCTCATCGCTCCCCCCGCCGCCTCCCTCCTGATCCTAAGTTAGGACCGGGCAGGGGGAGCAGCTCCAGATAGCAGGGAGGGGGCATCAGGGAGCAGGGAGTGCTGCACAAAGTAGGAAACCTGGCGGTGAAGTCTTCTCACCGCTGCCGGCTTACCCGCCCTGGTCCTTCGCTCCCCGCTCCCTGGTGCTGCGATCCCTGCCCGGTCCTAACTCAGAATCGGGATGGGAAGCAGTGGGGGGGGAGCGGAGGATCGGGATGGGAGGCTGAATTGGGGCAGAGGATCGGGCTGAATGATTGTTTAAAAGCCGGCGGCTTTTTACCGCCGGTATTTAAATAATCACGCCCCCATTTCAGCCTTTTCCTCTGCCCCAGACAACTTTATAGGGTCCTTTTGGTGACTATACTGTTATCGAACATAACCTCGAACTGCTGAATTTGAAGCTAATTGTTCGCATTCGTCGAATGACTCAAACACCGCCCAAAACAGCTCGAATTTGAGATTGGCGAACATTTCGAATCGGATATTGCTCATCTCTAATGGTGGGTTTACACACACAGATATCTGTGTCCAATATCTGAACAGATCTCTGGTTGCAGTGAAATCATGGACACATAGTTCCATTTTGTGGCTGTGCACAAATGGAGCAATGTGTCCATGATTTCACTGCAACCAGAGATCTGTTCAGATATTGGACACAGATATCTGTGTGTGTAAACCCACCATAATTCAGACCCTTTGCTCAGACACTCATATTTATGTCACATGCTGTCCATTTCCTTGTGATCCTCCTTAAGATAGCTCTATTTCTTCATTGGAGTCCAGCTGTGTTTAATTAAACTGATAAGACTTGATTTGGAAATATAAAAAAGTGAAGTGTGGCTCCACCGGTCAGGTGCTCAGAAGAAAATACTAATGCTATTATACAGATAATACTCTGGCACACTTAAAAATTTTTGGAGACTCGTTGAGTATCTTGTTGCACAGTTTATTGCTCACAAAGAAAACTGCACAGAAAACGTTTCAACCCTTTAGGTCTTTATCACAGTGTGATTATCTGTGGCATGAATAAAAAACAGTAAATACATAGTTGTTACAACACTCAAAAAAATAATAATACCATTACATCATACGTGCACAACGATAACCAACGGTACAATGCTTTAGAAATGCGGTATATTGGACATCATACACCTGCATAGTCATATTATAAAAAACTGAAAACTAAATGATCACGCATATATGAGCTAGAGACTGCTACCCAGTCTAATAAGGCAATTTACATTTTATTTAATCAAATAATATAGCAGGTTATACCGATGTGACATCACACACCGCCTGATCACTACCGGCCATCTGATTGGCGAGATCGCTACCGGCCATCTCATTGGCAGATCGCTACCGGCCATCTCATTGGCCAGATTGCAAGGTCCTTGTCGTGTCCCCATGCAGCCGTCAAATGGGTGAGTATGTTATTTTTTTATTTTTAACTTTTATTTCAATTTTGCAGAGTGTATATAGATACACTGCGAAAGTACTCGCTTCCCGATTCACTTACATTGGACTCGCTATACTCGTAATGGGTACCGAGTACAGGACCTACTCGTTACGAGTATAGCGAGTCTCCAGTACTTGCTCATCCCTAATAATGACCCATTGTGAAGGCTGGTAGTATGCATTATAGTGATGAGCGAGTACTAAAATGCTCGGGTGCTCGAAGCTCGGGCCGAGCATCCCAAGATACTCTTGTACTCGACCTGAGCACCGAGCCCAATGTTATCCTATGGGAGACCCGAGTATATTTCTGGCATGACCCCCGGCAGCATGGAAAAAGCCTAAAAATGTCACAAAAGTATCAGGACAATGCTGAAATGACATGGGAACAGCATGGGGAAGACCCGTGGAAGCATTTCAGACCCCAAGGTCACTGATGTCAACAATGTTGTCAGACCATTACGCCACTTTTACGGACTGTCAAGGAAACGGACTTTCATGGAAAAAATATTAAGGGCTCATACCCACTTGTGAGACAGAGTTGGTGTATGTAAGTTTTTTGGATTATATCAAAGATTTTTTTTTTTAAATTGTGTGGCACTCCCATGCCCCCGGGAAGAGACGTAAATGAGGGCCTCTTTAAATAATGTGCCCATTATAAGGAAGTGTGTGTTTTGTAGCATTGCCCTAGGGCAGGGAAGCCAAAAATTGTGATGACACTTCAATGCCCCTAGATAGAGGCATGCATGAGGGCCTTTTATAAAAATGTGGCCATTGGAAGCAAGTGTATCTGCTGTAGTATTGCCCTAGGCAGGGAAGCCATAAATTGGAGACACCAATATGCCCCTGGATAGAGGCGTGCATGAGGGCTTTTTCAAAAAATGTGCCCATTGTAAGCCAGTGGGTCTTTTTTAGTATTGCCCTAGGCAGGAAAGCCAAAGGTTTGGAGGCACCAAGATGCCCCTGCATAAAGGCGTGCATGAGGGCTTTTTCAAAAAATGTGCCCATTGTAAGCAAGTGGGTCTTTTTTAGTATTGCCCTAGGCAGGAAAGCCAATGGTTTGAAGGCACCAAGATGCCCCTGCATAGAGGCGTGCATGAGGCCCTTTTTAAAAAATGTGGCCATTTGAAGCAAGTGTATCTGCTGTAGTATTGCCCTAGGCAGGGAAGCCAAAGGTTTGGAGACACCAATATGCCCCTGGATAGAGGCGTGCATGATGTTTTTTCAAAAAATGTGCCCATTGTAAGCCAGTGTGTCTTTTTTACTATTGCCCTAGGCAGGGAAGCCAAAAATTGTGAGGTCCTTCAATGCCACCTTGAAATGGAGGAGAGCCTCTAAATATTGTTCCAATTAAAAAGGAGCGGGTCTACTGTACTTGTAATGCCCATTCTGTTTTCATGGACTTAAACATTTACCCCTGGGGGGTATACATGAAAGTACTGCCGAACATTTGAACGGTGAGGGTCATCATCATCATAAATATGATGTTAAAAAAATTATGTTTTGTGGCATCATGAACCACGGTCGCACTGATCATATGATGGTGGCGGATGAGGAGAAGGAGTAGCAGAACAGCTAGTAACCAAAGTCATGAAATGTGTACCCATGTGTGGGCGTGCGGAGGTGCATGGCAATTTACCGGCACAAAATTTAAAATTATACTATCATTTGGTGGTGGTGTGTGGTGAAGTCGTGCCCAATACAACCCTTGTTCATCTTGATCAGAGTCAGCCTGTCCGCCTTCATTTACCCTTTTTTGAGGCAGGAGGGGGTTGTAGCTCCAATTTGTATACGCCAAAACAATCAGTATACCCATCTCAGCGTTTGTGACTGACCGGTATACCAGCTGTAATGTAATCTCTACTATGTCATCTCAGTGTCCAGCTAAAAACCATCTTTTGGACACCTTCATTTAGCTGTATACAGGCAGCACATTATTGAAAATGCGCAAGGCCGGTGGTACTGGACGTGATGGTGGTGCATACAGAGGCTGAGGCCATGTGCAAGCTGGAATTGCGCCACGACAAACGCCAACATTATCTCGCTCGACCTTTCTTGTCCCAATTTGTAGGGGACCGCAGCAGTACACCACTATTAAACCAAGACCAATGAAAACAGGTTATTAGTTGGATAGCGGATAATGCTTCCAGTCAGTTTTGCACCACCACAAGCAGCCTGTCTTGCACACGGTCAAGTGTGAGTAGCTGTGAGACTGGGCCGCACATTCCACACCCTGATCCTCCTTCCTCCCACCATGCTGAGTGCCCGGACCCGGACGTAACTGATCACACACTTGGACACTCTGAAGAGCTGTTCACTATCCATTCATAGATTCTGGCTTCTCGCCAGCTCCAGTTGAAGTGGGTCATGAGGAGATCGTATGTACTGATGCACAAATATTTGAGCAGCCACGGTCTCACGAAGGCAACGGTGGGAACGTGACTCAGCAAGAGGTGGCCGATGATGAGACACAATTACCAGAAAGTCAGGAGGAGGACCAGGGTGCGGAAGTGGAAGACGACGTGGTGGATGATCCAGTAACTGACCCAACCTGGCAGGAGGACATGCAGAGCGAGGACAGCAGTGCACAGGGGGAGTTAGGCGTAGCATCACAACAGGCCGGAAGAAGCAGGGTGGTGTCCGCAGGCAGAAGGCAGGCAACCGTTCCCCGGAACAACAACACGAGTGATATTGCCAGTACAACTGCTAGGTCTTCCCGAGTCTGGCTGTTTTTTAAGGTGTCTGCAGATAATTCGAAAAAGGCCATTTGCAACAAATGCCATGCCAGCATCAGCAGGGGAAGCAAAACTAGCAGCCTGACCACCACCAGCATGATCAGGCACATGGCAGAAAAGCACCCGACTTTGTGGGATGTACAGCAGAGTACAGGAGCATTGTCTGCGGGTGACACCGCTGCGACTTCCACTGTTGTGCGTGCAAGCCAATCCCCTGTCCATACTGCTGGTGAAGATGACTCCTGTCCTTCACCTGTACTTGCACAAGCAGAAGTAGCACCATCATCAGTCACGTCCTTGTCCCAGCGCAGCGTTCAGTTATCCATACCCCAATTTTTGGGACGCAGGCGCAAATACGCTGACAACACCGCACATGCCACAGTTCTAAATGCACACATTTCGCGACTGCTTGCGCTGTAAATGTTGCCCTTTAGGCTGGTGGAGACGGAAGCATTCCACAACCTGATGGCGGGGGCTGTCCCACATTACTCGGTCCCTAGCCGACACTAATTTTCCTGGTGTGCCGTCCCCGCATTACATAAGCACGTGTCACAAAACATCATACGTGCCCTTAACAATGCAGTTTCAGGCAAAGTCCACCTATCCACGGACACGTGAACAAGTGCTTACGGGCAGGGCCGGTACATCTCTCTGACTGCTTACTGGGTTAATATTCTGGAAGCCGGGACCCAGTCTGAGCTTGGGACGGAACACGTCCTTCCGACACGAAGGATTGCAGGCCCTAACTCAGCCAGGGTTTCATCCACAGTGTACAGATCCTGAACCTCATGATCCTCACCCTCCTCCTCCTCCACTTCACCCTCTACACCAGACCAAAGCTGGAAGCACTGCAGCAGTGCCTTGGCTAAGCGGCAACAGGCTGTGCTGAAGCTAATATGCGTAGGTGAAAAACCCCACAATCCTGAAGAGTTGTGCAAAGCACTGAAACAGCAGGCAGATCACTGGCTCACACCGCTGAACCTACAGCTAGGCATGGTCGTGTGTGACAATGCCCGGAACCTGGTGGCGGCTCTGTGGCGAGGCGAGCTGAGACATGTTCCATGCGTGGCCCATTTTATTATTATTATTATTATTATTATTTATTTATATAGCGCCATTAGGTTCCTTGGCGCTTTATATTAGGATAAGGGAGACAAGAACAAGTACACTAAATCTAGGCAATCAGGACGTACAGGTACAGGAGGGGCAGGGATTCTGTCCACGAGGGCTCACAGTCTACGAGGGGCGGGTTGGGATACAGTAGGATGGGGGAATGTCAGGTATGGGGCGGTCGCCTGGGTGTCATGGCAGGTTGTAGGCTTGACGGAATAGGTGAGTCTTTAGGTGACACTTTAAGCTTGTCAGGGTAGGAAATTGTTTGACGTGTTTGGGCAGGGAGTTCCAGAGTAAGGCAGATGCCCGGGAGAAGTCCTGCACTCGGTTGTGCGAAGAGGTGATGAGGGGGGAGCAGAGGAGGAGTTCTTGGGAGAAGCCGAGGTTGCATGAGGGTAGGTATCGGGAGACCAAGTCGGAGATGTATGGTGGGGCCAGGTTGTGTATGGCTTTGTATGCCATGGTTAGTGTTTTGAATTGGGATCTCTTGGAGGTGGGGAGCCAGTGAAGGGCTTGGGAGAGGGGGGAGACAGGGGAGTAGCGGGAGGACAGGTACATTAGTCGGGCAGCGAAATTGAGGATAGACTGGAGAGCTGTGAGGGAGTTAGCCGGGAGGCCATTGAGTAGGAGGTTGCAGTAGTCAAGGTTGGAGATGATAAGAGCATGAATGAGTGTTTTAGCGGTGTCTTGGGTGAGGAAGGACGGGATCAGTGAGATGTTCTTGAGCTGGAGCCAGAGGGATGTGGTGAGGGCCTCGATGTGGGGCTTGAAGGATAGGGAGGAGTCAAGGATTACCCGAGGCACTTGGCTTGGGGGACTGGGGAGAGGGCGCAGCCGTTGACGCAGAAGGATAGGTTGGGAAGTGGGGGGGAATTTCTTGGGTGTAAGGCTATGAATTCAGTTTTGTCGATGTTGAGTCTAAGGAAGCGAGCAGAGAAGAAGGATGAGATGGCGTAAAGGCATTGTGGGATTTTGGAGTGTAGGGAGGTGATGTCAGGGCCGGACTGGTAGATTTGGGTGTCGTCGGTGTAGAGGTGGTACTGGACGCCGTGGGACTCAATGAGTTGCCCTAGGCCGAGAGTCTATATGGAGAAAAGTAGGGATCCCAGGACCGAAACTTGGGGGACTCCGACAGAAAGGGGGTAGGGTGAGGAGGAGGTGTGGTAGTGGAAGACGCTGAAGGTCCGTTCCGCTAGGTATGAGGAGATCCAAGAGAGGGCAAGGTGGGTGATGCCGAGGGATTCCAGGATCTGGAGAATAAGGGAGTGGTCAACCATGTGGTCAACCTCATGGTTCAGCGGTTTCTTAAATACTACCCGGAGCTGTCTGATCGGCTCGTAACAGTACGCCACCTGTGTGCAAAATTTTAGAAAGTCACCTACTGCTTCAGCCGCCCTTGCCAGCTTTCAGCAGCGTTTGCACATTCCGTATCACAGACTGGTCTATGATGTCCCCACGCATTAGAATTCCACACTGCACATGTTGGTCAGGATTTGTGAGCAGAAGAGGGGAGTTGTTGAGTACCAGCATCAACTAGCCCTTCGGTATGTGGTTGAAACTCCACACATAAGACCTCAGGAGTGGACATGGATGTCCGACATATGTACCATCCGCCAAAACTTTGAGGACTTCACCAAGATGGTGAGGGGCAATGATGCCATAATTAGCTTCACCATCCCGCTTCTCTGTCTTCTAAAATGCTGTCTGCTCAAAATCAAAAACGATGCATTGCAGGCGGAACACGATGAGTTGGAGCAATAAACCGTACGGGGTGACTACACACAGCGCAGCCTCATGTCATCCCAACGTGCATTGGAGGACTATTACGAGGAGGAGGCGGATAAAGAAATGGAGCTACTTTCATGTGAAATTGTCGGTAATACATGAAACCATCTTACTGTTGGATGGCCAGAAAACAGGGGAGAGGAGGAGGAGGAGGATGATGAAGACAGCATGGTCAATCATCCTGTTGTTGAGGACCTGAAGTCTTGCCTGTTAACAGTGTTACTTTATTTCTCTTATACGGTGGCTCAAGTGGTTAGCACTGCAGCCTTTGCAGCACTTTGGCTTAAGGTCCTGGGTTCAATTCCCACCAAGGACACAAAGGACAACATCTGCAAGGAGTTTGTATGCTCTCCACAAGTTTGCGTGGGCTTCCTGCGGGTACTCCGGTTTCCTCCCATATTGTAAAGACATACTGATAGGATGTTTACATTGTGAGCTCCAAAAGAGAAAGCATTACTCATGTATGCAAAGTGTTATGGAATTAATAGCGCTATATAAATTAATAAATAATAATAATAATAATTCCCGAGGCGAAGAGGTCTACAAAAATGCTGCAGTACCAGAAGGCCCTAGTTGCAGAATTAGTCAAAAAATTAACTTCTGAAAACGCTTGCGGCAGAGGTCGCGGTTTGGTGGACAACCAAGGTGTCCGGCAGAGAGAGGAACAAATCAAATCCAGCAGAGGTAGGGGAAAACTCTCAAAGATCTGGGACAGTTTTATTAGCCCCTCCCATAGCACAGGCCCTCTGGTGCAGGGTACTGTCACAAGGACTGCAAAGTTTGTAAAGATGCTGAAGGAGTACCTTGCCGATCGTACTAAAGTGCTCCTAGATTCCTCTGTGCCTTCTAATTATTGGGTATCCAAACTGGACACGTGGTAGTAATTGTCCCTCTACGACTTGGAAGTCCTGCACTGTCGTTAGCGTTTTGTCAGAGCGTGTTTTTATTGCCACAGGTGGAAACATTACAGATAAACGCACCCGCCTGTCAACTGAAAATGCTGAATAGTTGTTTTTGACCTAGATACTGAGATTGAAGATTAAATTACAGCAGCTATACTGGTCAGACACAAACGCTGACACAAGTATACTCGGTGTTTTTGCGGCTACAAATTGTAGCTACAACCACCTCCTGCCACACAAAAATGGTAAATGAATGCAGACAAGAGTTGGTTTGTAGCTGGACAGTGAGATTACCGATTAGAGCGTTTTAATCCAGGCAGTTTGAATGGTCAGACACAAATGCTGACGCGTATACCGTGTTTTGGCGTACACTACTTGGGGTTACGAAAAACTGCTGCGGCACAGAAATTTTAAATGAATGCAGACAAGAGTATGTTTTTAGCAAGACCCTAAGTTTTGAAATTAAGGCCCTGCAGGTGCACTAGTCAGACACAAACGCTGACTACAATAGCGTGTCTTTTGGCGTATCCTAATTTACGCTGCAACAGACTGTAGCAGCACTTAAGATGAAAATTTAGTGCAGACAAGAGTATGTTTTTAGCACAAGGCTTTTGGTGTACCCTAATGTACTCTGCAGCAGACAGCAGCAGCACAGATATGAAAATGTAGTGCAGACAAGAGTATGTTTTTAGCAAGAGCCTAAGTTTTGAAATTAAGGCCCTGCAGGTGGACTAGTCAGACACAAACGCTGACTACAATAGCGTGTCTTTTGGCGTATCCTAATTTACGCTGCAACAGACTGTAGCAGCACAGAGATGCAAATGTAGTGCAGACAAGAGAATGTTTTTAGCAAGACCCTAAGTTTTAAAATTAAGGCCCTGCAGGTGGACTAGTCAGACACAAACACTGACTACAATAGTGTGTCTTTTGGCGTATCCTAATTTGCGCTGCAACAGACTGTAGCAGCACTAAGATGCAAAATTAGTGCAGAGAAGATTTTTTTTTTAGCACAAGGCTTTTGGTGTACCCTAATTAACGCTGCGACCTACAGTAGCAGCAATTAGATGCAAAATTAGTGCAGAGAAGAGTTGGTTTTTAGCACGAGGCTTTTGGTGTACCCTAATTAACGCTGCAACTTACAGTAGCAGCAATTAGATGAAAAATTAGTGCAGAGAAGATTTTTTTTTTAGCACAAGGCTTTTGGTGTACCCTAATTAACGCTGCAACGTACAGTAGCAGAAATTAGATGCAAAGTTAGTGCAGAGAAGATTTTTTTTTTAGCACAAGGCTTTTGGTGTACCCTAATTAACACTGCAACCTACAGTTGCAGCAATTAGATGCAAAATTAGTGCAGAGAAGAGTTGGTTTTTAGCACAAGGCTTTTGGTGTACCCTAATTTGAGCTAAAACCTACTCCTGCCTATAGTGAGCTAAATAAATCCCTAAAAGTAGGGATGGGCGAATCTACTCGCTAGGACTCTTTACTCGGCGAGTAGTAAGGGACTCGCAGGACTCGGTACTCTGCGAGTTTCCCAGTGATTACTCGCACGAGTCCAATGCAAATCAATATCAATCCTAGTTTTGTCAGAAACGCTGACAAAACTAGGATTGCCATTGTTTGCATTAGACTCGGCTACTGTGCCAGTGATAGCAGGGAAACTCGCAAAGTAACTGCTGTTACTTTGCGAGCCGAGTCCAGCTGTCTGCTCTGTGCAGCTCCAGGGTCCTAGAGCCCGCCTGCTCACAGAGATGATGTAGCAGTGCTGAGATTGTTCTCAGTCTGCTCATTCCCTGTGCATAGACATCTATCTATGCACAGGGGATGTAGCAGAGAGGACATCGCGTTTTGGACTACGTTGGACGGAAGAGGATTTTTTTAATTAAAGATGGAGTCCCTAATGGCTTTTTTTTAATTTCAAATAAAAATTTTTCTCTGTGTTGTGTTTTTTTAACCCTTTATTGGAGATTCTTAGTGGCTGGGTCAAACGTGGCCTGACATTAAGAATCTCGGGCTTAATACCAGCTTGTATAACAAAGCTGGTATTAACCCCTTTATTACCCAGCGTGCTACCGCCACCAGGGCCGCTGGAAGAGCGGGGTTCAGCGCCAGAGGATGGCGCTTCAATGAACGCGCCATCTTCTGGGGCGGCTGCGGGCTGCAATTTGCAGTGGGGGTGCCCAGAAAGCTTGGGCATCCCTGCGCTGCGGATTCCAGCCCCCAGCTGCTTAGCTGTACCTGGCTAGACATAGAAATTGCGCGGAGCCCCACGCATTTTTTTTAATTATTTCATGAATTTCAGAGTCTCAGAATCAGAGTCTCAGAGTCAGAATCTCAGAATTTCATGAAATAATTTAAAAAAAATGCGTGGGGCTTCGCGCAATTTCTATGTCTAGCCAGGTACAGCTAAGCAGCTGGGGGCTGGAATCCGCAGCGCAGGGATGCCCAAGCTTTCTGGGCACCCCCCGCTGCAAATTGCAGCCCGCAGCCGCCCCAGAAGATGGCGCGTTCATTGAAGCGCCATCCTCTGGCGCTGAACCCCACTCTTCCAGCGGCCCTGGTAGCGGTGGCACACTGGGTAATAAAGAGGTTAGGGCCAGCTTTGTATTATCAGCTGGCCCTAAGCCTGAAATTTATGGCGGTCACGCCAATATTAGACATGACCGCCATGAATTTCTATTAAATTGTTTTAAAAAAAACAACACAAAGAAAAGTTTTTATTAGAAATAAAAAAAAAAAGCCATTAGGGACTCCATCTTTAATTAAAAAAATCCTCTTCCGTCCGATGCAGTCCAAAACGCGATGTCCTCTCTGCTACATCCCCTGTGCATAGATATAGATGTCTATGCACAGGGAATGAGCAGACTAAGACCAATCTCAGCTCTGCTACATCATCTCTGTGCACAGACATTCATGTCTGTACACAGGGAATGAGCAGACTGAGAACAATCTCAGCTCTGCTACATCAGGCAGCAGGCGGGCTCTAGGACCCTGGAGCTGGCAGCCAGCACACAGAGAAGACAGGACTCTTATCTGTGCGAGTTTCCCAGCGATTACAGTTGCAAAGTAAACGAGTCCAATGCAAATAAATTACAAAACTAGGATTGCTTCAGGCTGAAGCTTCCGAGACACATCTGCGATTTGTAAATCTCACACTACTCGCTATTACTCGCTTCCCCATTCATTAACATTGGACTCGCTAGACTCGCAACGAGTAGCGAGTCCTGTGCTCAGACTCGCTAGAGTAAAGCGATTCCGAGTAATTTAGGATTCGCCCATCACTACCTAAAAGCAAGGTTTTTGGGATGGATGAGCCTGGAAACCAGCCCCAGATGTGATGCAGGCTGGTATACTGGCACAGCAAAGTTTGGTAGATACCCTGCCTCTCTGCCTGCCTGTATACTGCTCTAGTAGTCCTCAGAAGGACTGTTGTGCTAAATATACTGGCAGCCCTGTGCCTACACTAGCTGAAAGGCCACAAATCTGTTCCTCAATCAGCAGCAGCTCTCCCTACACTGACTGTCTAATGGCGCAGAGTGACGAGCACAGCGTGGTCAGGCCTTTTAAAGACCTGATCACACTGTTCGGCCAGCCAATCACTGTAATGCCACAACCAACATGGCTGTGGCATTACAGTGTCAGCCAATCCCTGCATGCGGGCTTCCTCTGAAAAGAGCGCCAACATGCAGGGAGGTGGACCATGAGCACAGCAAGAGTATTGCGAGATTACTCGGTACTCGCCGAGTAGCCCGAGAACCGTGATATTCGTTCGAGTACCGAGTAGTGACAAGCATACTCGCTCATCTCTAATATACATATATAGATAAATGCATATATATATGTATATATATAAAACAGAAAAAACTGCACAGCATTCACAGACACAATGTGAACTGGTGCCAAGCAGGGACACTGAGTTAAACAAACTAGAACAAATTCTCTGCAGCACTCAGTTACTACCAATGATATACATATGCTATCAAGCTATATATATTCGAGAAAAAAATGTAAAAACTTACCGTATATACTCGTGTATAAGCCGAGTTTTTCAGCCCAAAATTTGGGCTGAAAAGTCTCCCCCTTGGCTTATACACGGGTCAATACGGTAGTTGGGGCCGCTCATTATATATGCACTGCTTCCCCCTGTCAATCAGCGGCAGGGGGAAGCTTTGCATATATGCCCCCAAATGCTGGCATTCTCCCCCCTTGTAAGGGCCCCCCCACTGCGTATCTTACCATCCCGGTCTTCTGCACAGCGCCGCTCCTCGGTGCTCCGTTCTTCATGCTCCGCTCCTGCTACATCCGGGATCTCCGGCCGTCGCAGGCATATGACGTCATCGTCCCGGATGCAGCGAGGACGGAGCATGGAGAACGGAGCACCGAGGAGCGGCGCTGTGCAGAAGACCGGGATGGTAAGATAAGCAGCGGGGGGGAGGCCCTTACAAGGGGGGTGAGTGCCAGCATTTGGGGGCTGCTATATACACCCTGGGGGCTGCTGTATACTACCACTGGGGCTGTATATACCACTGGGGCTGCTGTATACTACCACTAGGGCTGTATATACCACTGGGGCTGCTGTATACTACCACTGGGGCTGTATATACCACTGGGGCTGCTGTATACTACCACTGGGGCTGTATATACCTCTGGGGCTGCTGTAAACTAACTACTGGGGCTGCTGCTTTATATACCACTGGGGCTGCTGCTGTATACTACCACTGGGGCTGCTGTATATACCTCTGGGGCTGCTGTATACCACACTGCTGGGGGCCGTATACCTGTGCTGGGGTCCACCATCGGCTTATACATGAGTCAATATGTTTTCCCAGGTTTTGAGGGCAAAAGTAGGGGGGTCGGCTTATACACGGGTCGGCTTATACACGAGTATATACGGTACTTTTTTTTAAGAAAAACTACAAAATTCTTATTTTTTTATTACTGAGGTTCTTAGTACATACATTTGCCAATGTCTGTTTGCTTATCAACTGCGACAAAGTGACCTCAGGTCTGATGAGTCCTAACGATGACATCCCTGTCCTCCTTGTCCTCCCTATCCTATTACTAAGTGGGCAGACACCATCTCAACCCCAGACCACCTGTAGGTCATGAGGGTGCAAATTGCAGACATGGAGCCAGTAACTCCATATGATACAAAACAGAAGAAACTGCACAGCACTCACAGACAAATTTTGAACTGGTGCCAAGCAGGGACACTAAGTTAAACAAACTCGAAAAAATTCTCTGCAGCACTCAGTTACTGCCAATGATGTACATATGCCAACAAGCAATATATATTCGAGAAAATAATTTAAAAACTTACGCTTTTTTTAAAAAAAGCTTGAAAATTCTTATTTTTTTATTTCTGAGGTTCTTAGTACATACATTGGCCAATGTCTGTTTGCTCATCAACTGCGACATGTCTGTTTGCTCATCAACTGCGACTGTCTGCCCACTTAGTAGTGGGATAGGGAGGACAAGGAGGACAGGGATGTCATCGTTAGGACTCATAAAACCTGAGGTCACTTTGTCGCAGTTGATGAGCAAACAAACATTGGCCAAGAACTAAGTACTAAGAACCTCAGCCAGCCCTCAAGTACTTAGACCATGAGGGCCAGCTATGGGGGTGTGCACGGCTCTCTATACCCAGCCCTCAAGGTTTTTTTTCTTTATTGGAATAACACAGACCATGAGGGCCGGCTATGGGCGTGCCCACTTCTCTCTCCAGCCAGCCCTCAAGTACTTAGACCATAAGGGTCAGCTATCGGCATGCCCACTTCTCTCTCCAGCCAGCCCTCAAGTATTTAGCCCATGAGGGCCGGCTACGTGGGTGTCCACGGCTCTCTATACCCAGCCCTCGAGGTTTTCTTTCATTATTGAAATAACACAGACCATGAGGGACGGCCATGGGCATGCCCACTTCTCTCTCCAGCCAGCCCTCAAGTACATAGACTATGGGGGTGCCCCCGACTCTCCATACCCAGCCCTCAAGGTTTTCTTTCATTATTAAAATGACACAGACCATGGGTGCCGGCTATGGGCATGCCCACTTCTCTCTCCACTCAGCCCTCATGTACTGAGATCTTGAGGGCCGGCTATGGGGATGCCCACAGCTCTCTCCAGCCAGCCCTCACATTTGTTTTTTTTTTATTATTGAAATAACACTTACACCTTGAGGGTCGGCTACGGGGGTGCCCACAGCCCTATCCAGCCATCCCTCAAATATTTAGACCATGAGGGCCGGCTACAGTGGAGCATACGGTTCTCTATACCCAGCCCTCAATGTTTTCTTTCATTATTGAAATAACAGACCATGGGTGCCGGCTATGGCATGCCCACTTCTCTCTCCAGCCAGCCCTCATGTACTGAGACCTTGAGGGCCGACTATGGGGGTGTCCACAGCTCTATCCATCCAGCCCTCAAATACTTAGACTATCAGGACCGGCTATGGGGGTGTCCACGGCTCTCTATACCTAGCCCTCAAAGTTTTTTTCATTATTTAAATAACACTGACCATGAGGGCCAGCTATGGGCATGCCCACTTCTTTCTTCAGCCAGCCCTCAAGTACTTAGACCATGAGGGCTGGCTGCAGGCGTGCCCACGGCTCTCTATACCCAGCCCTCAAGTTTTTTCCCATTATTGAAATTACACAGACCGTGAGGCCAGCTATGGGCATGCCCACTTCTTTCTCCAGCCAGCCCTCAAGTTTTTTTTTAATGTAAATTAGACTGAGACCATGAAGGCTGGCTATCATAGTGCCCACAGCTCTCCAGCGATTTTTTTTTATTATTCAAATAACACTTACACCATGAGGGCCGGCTATGGGGTGCCCACAGCTCTCTCCAGCCAGCCCTCACATTTTTTTTTTTTTATTATTGAAATAACACTTACACCTTGAGGGCCGGCTACGGGGGTGCCCACAGCCCTATCCAGCCATCCCTCAAATACTTAGACCATGAGGGCCGGCTACAGTGGAGCATACGGTTCTCTATACCCAGCCCTCAATGTTTTCTTTCATTATTGAAATAACACTGACCATGAGGGCCGGCTATGGGGGTGTCCACAGCTCTATCCATCCAGCCCTCAAATACTTAGACTATCAGGACCGGCTATGGGGGTGTCCACGGCTCTCTATACCTAGCCCTCAAAGTTTTTTTCATTATTTAAATAACACTGACCATGAGGGCCAGCTATGGGCATGCCCACTTCTTTCTTCAGCCAGCCCTCAAGTACTTAGACCATGAGGGCTGGCTGCAGGCGTGCCCACGGCTCTCTATACCCAGCCCTCAAGTTTTTTCCCATTATTGAAATTACACAGACCGTGAGGGCCAGCTATGGGCATGCCCACTTCTTTCTCCAGCCAGCCCTCAAGTTTTTTTTTTAATGTAAATTAGACTGAGACCATGAAGGCTGGCTATCATAGTGCCCACAGCTCTCCAGCGATTTTTTTTTATTATTCAAATAACACTTACACCATGAGGGCCGGCTATGGGGGTGCCCACAGCTCTCTCCAGCCAGCCCTCACATTTTTTTTTTTTTATTATTGAAATAACACTTACACCTTGAGGGCCGGCTACGGGGGTGCCCACAGCCCTATCCAGCCATCCCTCAAATACTTAGACCATGAGGGCCGGCTACAGTGGAGCATACGGTTCTCTATACCCAGCCCTCAATGTTTTCTTTCATTATTGAAATAACACTGACCATGAGGGCCGGCTATGGGGGTGCCCACAGCTCTGTATACCCAGTCCTCATGGTTTTATTCATTATTGAAATAACACAGACCATGAGGGCCAGCTACGGGTGTACCCACTTCTCCCTCCATTCAGCCCTCAAGTACTGAGACCTTGAGGGCCGGCTACGGGGGTGCCCATGGCTCTCTAAACCCAGCCCTCAATGTTTTTTTTCATTATTGAAATAACACAGACCATGACGGCCGGCTATGGGCATGCCCACTTCTCTCTCCATTCAGCCCTCAAGTGCTGAGACCTTGAGGGCCAGCTACGGGGGTGCCCACAGCTCTATCCAGCCAGCCCTCAAGTTTTTTTTTTATGTAAATTAGACTAAGACCATGAGGGCTGGCTACCATAGTGCCCACGACTCTCTCCAGCCAACCCTGATGATTTTTTTTATTATTCAAATAACACATGTCGGCCGGCTTTGGGCATGCCCACTTCTTTCTCCAGCCAGCTCTCAAGTACTTAGACCATGAGGGCCTGCTACAGGGATGTCCATGGCTCTCTATACCCAGCCCTCAAGGTTTTTTTTCATTGTTGAAATAACACATACCATGAGGGCCGGCTATGGGCAAGCCCACTTATTTCTCCAGCCAGCCCTCAAGTACTTAGACCATGAGGGCCAGCTACGGGAATAGCATTGGGACCACATCTAGAATTTGATATTTGTGCAGTGGCCGAAAATGATATTATATCGCAATAACAGTTGCACTCAAGTAAGGGGGAAAAAGGCTGAACGATGCACACAGTGAACACAGAAATGTGAACATGTATTATTGCTAAGAAAAAGGAAACTTTTTTTAGGGACAGAAATTAGATAATTACTATGCATCAGTTCAGACCGTTAGGTTAAGAAGTGGCGGCAGTTTATATATATATTTTGTATCATGGGGTCATGCCCTCTCTCTGTGCACTCCTCCTAGATATTTTAGGTGTTTATAATCACCACTTTCCAAAATTGTGGGCAAACAACTGTGTTTCTTGTATGTGATTCTCATTCAAACTCACCTTTGGCAAGAAACAGGTGTGGGCAATATGAAAATCACAGCTAAAAACAGATAAAAAGGGGAGAAGTTGACTCAGTCTTTGAACTGTGAGTCTTTGTGCCACACTAAGCATGAAGAACAGAAAGAGGAGAAGAGAACTGGCTGAGGAATTGAGAACCAATAGTGTTGAAAAATATCAACAATCTTAAGGATTCAAGTCTGTATCCAGAAACCTTGATGTTCCTTTGTTGACGGTATGAAAGACATCCTTACCCAGTCACCTCCATTGTGCTTCTGTGTAAGTGAACTTCTCTCTGTCCTGCTGAGGGCAAGATAAAGTATTACAGTGTGCAGGTGTGGGGAAAGGGTCAAAGAATGTTTATGGATGTGCACTGTAATACTTTGCTGTGAACTACAGAGAGAAGTGCACTTGCACAGGAGCGCAATGAGGGAGACTATGTGGATGACAAGACATCTAATCCACACAAAGCAGAAGAGGAGGATGCAATCACAAGCAGAGAGGAGGCGCAGCATCAAGATCAGTGACGCCCATCAGACTGGACCACTCCACAGGTAAGTATAGTAAAAGCTTTATGTGATACAGATTGGTCTGGATACTTATATACAGTATTTTAGAATGCTCTATATAAGGGCTCAGTGGTGGCCACAGCTTATAGGAAAAAACCTGCTGACTGGTTTCCATTAACTTGATAAAAATCTAAAATTCCCAATCACGCTGTGAATTCTGTCAGGTTATATTATGTCATTTTCAACCTCACGCCAGAATTTCATTTTTTATGTCACTTGTAGAGTTGAACATATTGATCAAAAGTTGAATTCGGCAGATTTGCTAAATTTAGAAAAATATATAAATGTAGAAAAATATATAATTCACAGTGAATAAGTCTACTTCAGATTGCAATGCTGCCAGACGTGCCCTGAATTTACCCAGAAAATATGTCCTTAACACTCTGAGGTTTAATAGGAACGTATTACTATCTTCTGACCTCTTCAAAAAAAAACATATCTCTGAACCTTTATGGCTAGAAAAATAGATAATAACTGGTGGTAAGTGATTACCAACATCCTAATTAGTGACACACAGCAAGAGTAATTATTATTAGACTATTAAAGGGGTATTGAATGTTCCTAATAGCATGGAGCAGCCCCTGATGTGTGATGTAACATCCCAGTGACAGCAGCTCCTCCATCACACTGAATTACACCTATTGTGAGGATATGGAACGGCACGGAGCATCTCATCTTAATCATTTATGAGGGAAGGGCCTGTAAAAGAATAAGACATTTGCAGTCAAATACTTGATATCATGATTAGTGATGAGCGAGCATGCTCGCCACTACTCAGTACTCACACGAGTATCACTGTACTCGGGCTACTCGGCGAGCACCGAGTAATCTCGCGATACTCGTGCTGTGCTCGTGGTCATCATCTCTGCATGTTGGCGCTCTTTTGAGAGCCAGCCCACGTGCAGGGATTGGCTGGCAGACCACTGCAATGCCACAGCCCTGTTAGTTGTGGCATTGCAGTGATTGGCCGGCCTGCACAGCGTGACCGAGCCTTTATAAGACCCGGCCGCGCTGTGCTCTGCACACAGGCATCCAGACAGTGAGTGTAGGGACAGTGTCTGCTGCTGCTTAGAGACAGATTTGCGGACCTCATAGGTAGATCCGGAGCAGGGCTGCAAACTGCTGCTGAGCTGACCACAACAGTCCTTCTCAGGACTAATCTCGGAGGATATAGGTAGGGTGATCCAGATCGGAGTCCAAGCTTTTCTGTGACCATTACAGTCACCAGACTGTTGTACTTACTAGCTTGATCTAGATTAGGACATAGGGACTAAAATTCTCATCTCCTGTGAACGTTAGGGGCCCTTTACACGCCGCTACTGGAGGATGGATACAACCAGCTACAGGCTACAAATGTAGCTTGTAGCGGCAAAATACCCCGTAGTAGCGGCGTGTAAAGACGGTAGGAGGCACCCGGCAACAGATACATCTGTTTCCGAGCACTGCCCGGAAACAGGTGGCTACACAGACGATTGTAGCGAGCTGTATCGGCGTGTAAAGAAGCAACAGAAGGGATGTGTCGACACCAGGCAATGTACCTGGTATGTAGCTGGGGCGTGACACAGGCTCCGGGATACCGCCCCCCTTCATCGATCATTGGTGGAAGCTCCTGCATTACGATTGGAAGTCGCTGCATAGGGCGGCATATTTAAGGAGCTGACCAGTCACACAACACAATTGCTCGAGCGTCATGTATTAAACAGCCTCCTGCGATGCCTGGCCAATCATGGGTTTCTTGCTTTGTCCTATCAGCGTATGGATGTCTCGTAATCCACAATTGTGGCACGCCTATGTGCTGTCCCTGCTGCACCAGGTCCGCCCATATTAGCTGGTTGTAGCGGTGTGTAAATGAGGTAAGATGAGCTACAGAAGGTGACTTGAGGCACCCGGAGGTGTATCCAGAGATAGATGTAACGTAGCGTAGCGTAGCGTAGCTTGTGGCGGCGTGTAAAGATGGTGCGTTTACCGTTTGTAACCGTTTGTGCGTGCTCGTGCACGTGAAGTAGCTGGTTGTATCCATCCTCCAGTAGCGGCGTGTAAAGGTACCCTTAGAGTCACCAGACTGGTGTACGTACTACCTTGATACAGGTTAGGGACTAAAATCCTCATCTCCTGTGACCATTAGAGTCACCAGACTGGTGTACGTCATACCTTGATACAGGTTAGGGCCTAAAATCCTAATCTGTGACCATTAGAGTCACCAGACTGGTGTACATAATACCTTGATACAGGTTAGGGCCTAAAATCCTAATCTCCTGTGACCATTACAGTTACCAGACTGGTGTACGTACTACCTTGATACAGGTTAGGGACTAAAATCCTACTCTCCTGTGACCATTGCATTCATCAGACTGGTGTACTTAATACCTTGATACAGGTTAGGGACTAAAATCCTACTCTCCTGTGACCATTGCATTCACCTGACTGATGTACTTAATACCTTGATACAGGTTAGGGCCTAAAATCCGAATCTCCTGTGACCATTACAGTCACCAGACTGGTGTACGTACTACCTTGATACAGGTTAGGGCCTAAAATCCTAATCTCCTGTGACCATTACAGTCACCAGACTGGTTTACGTACTACCTTGATACAGGTTAGGGACTAAAATCCTACTCTCCTGTGACCATTGCATTCATCAGACTGGTGTACTTAATACCTTGATACAGGTTAGGGACTAAAATCCTACTCTCCTGTGACCATTGCATTCACCAGACTGATGTACTTAATACCTTGATACAGGTTAGGGCCTAAAATCCGAATCTCCTGTGACCATTACAGTCACCAGACTACCTTGATACAGGTTAGGGACTAAAATCCGAATATCCTGAGATCTGAGCACTCACCAGACTGGTGTACGTCATACCTTGATACAGGTTAGGGCCTAAAATCCGAATCTCCTGTGACCATTACAGTCACCAGACTACCTTGATACAGGTTAGGGACTAAAATCCGAATATCCTGAGATCTGAGCACTCACCAGACAGGTGTACGTCATACCTTGATACAGGTTAGGGCCTAAAATTCTAATCTGTGACCATTTGAGTCACCAGACTGGTGTACGTACTACCTTGATACAGGTTAGGGACTAAAATCCTACTCTCCTGTGACCATTGCATTCACCAGACTGGTGTACGTACTACCTTGATACAGGTTAGGGACTAAAATCCTACTCTCCTGTGACCATTGCATTCACCAGACTGGTGTACTTACTACCTTGATACAGGTTAGGGACTAAAATCCGAATCTCCTGTGATCTGAGCAGTCACCAGACTGGTGTACGTCATTCATTGATACAGGTTAGGGCCTAAAATCCTAATCTCCTGTGATCTGAACAGTCACCAGACTGGTGTACGTCATACCTTGATACAGGTTAGGGCCTAAAATCCGAATCTCCTGTGACCATTATGGTACCTTTACACGCCGCGACGGCAGGCTGGATACATCCCGCTACAGGCTACAAATGTAGCTTGTAGCGCCAATGTAGCCCGTCGTAGCGGCGTCTGAAGACGTGACGCTACAGCCGGCAACAGATACATCTGTTTCCTAGCTCTGCTCGAAAACTGATGGCTACAACGCCGATGGTAGCGAGCTGTATCGGCGTGTAAAGAGGCAACGGAAGGGAACTCGGGACAGCCTGCGATGTAGCTGCAATGTAGCTAAGGCGTGACCCTGGCTCCGTGTTACCGCGCCCCATGTGCGATCATTGGTGGAAGCTGCTGCATGACGATTGGTAGTCGCTGCATAGGGAGGCATATTTAAAGGAGCTGACGAGTCACACTACACAATTGCTCGAGCGTGCTGTATTACTCAGCCTCCTGCGTTGCCTGCCCAATCAGGATGTTATTGCTTCGTCCTATCAGCGTACGGACGGCTCGTAATCCACAATTGTAGCACGCCTATGTGCTGGCCCTGCTGCACCAGGTACGCCCATAGTAGCTGGTTATAGCGGTGTGTAAATGAGCTACAGCTGGCTACTTGAGACACCCGGCGATGTAGCTATCTATAGATGTAGCGTGGCGTAGCGCATCTTGTGGCGGCGTGTAAAGGTGATGCGTTGACCGTTTGTAACCGTTTGAGCGTGCTTGTGCACGTGAAGTAGCGGGATGTATCCAGCCTGCCGTCGCGGCGTGTAAAGGTACCTTTAGAGACATTTCATGGGTGAAACCATTTGTAATATGTAAAGATATTTGAGGTTTGATATGTGGGGAATTGTTATTAACTGTGTTACACAAGGAGAATGCATTGAAGAGCAAGATCTTGTAAGAATATATAGGGTTAATCATTGATTAATTAGTGTGGGCAGATATCCAATTGTAAGTAAATATAAGTTATTTCCCTGGTTCCCCCTTGTACACCTGAATAAGACAGTAGTGTAATGTTGAAACGCGTCGTGGCATCACAATTGGCCAATAAAGGTCTGTTTTAATCTATTTCCTTGTTTTAATTCACCCTAGAGCTACTAGCCGATAAACTTTGTTTCCTTTGTAAGCTGCTCCTTAGCAGACTCGGACTCCGGTGTCCGGGTTGCTTCCTGGGCTGAACTGGTATGGCTCCTCTGCCCCTAATCTGCTCTTGACCTCGTTACTTCCTCACCTTGCCTTCGACCCTCACTCTCAAGTACCTGACACTGGCCAAGGCCCTTCACAGTCTTGACTGGAACTGCTCCACACGGTCCCTGAAAGGAGCTTAGCACTGATCTTTACCTTACAGGACCTCTTCACAGTCCTCCCAGGAACTGCACTGCCTAACTCCACACCCATCACCAGGATTTATAGGGGATCTTGCTTAAAGGCAGCAAGTGGAGCTTCCCCTATAGGCCTGGGGTGGAAAGTGTTGTGTGTTCTGGTTACCTGCCATGGAAATCCCTTCATGCACCAGGTGGTTCTGTGGCTACCTGCCTAGGCAGGTCGCCACACATGTACGAGGGTCACATGACTACCTGAGTCAAATAGGGCAGTCGCCTTATCTCCATCAATGGGCACTTGGCACAAATATAGGCCATTACTCACTGTCAGAGTTTGCTACACTGGCGGTTTGGGCATACATAGACATCCGGCTGGTATACCCACAGTCCATTGGCTCTGTGTTGAGGGGACACTGCGCCATTGGGTGTCCAGGCTCTTGGCATCACCAACACTTTATTGCAGGAAAAAAATATTTACGGTGCACTGCTTGGGAGATCCAGCTTTCCGGCTCACTTTAGGGCGGCATAAATTCCTTGACTGTAGTGGGGCCGAGCCCAGCGCAGACTGGGTTGGGGGTCCCAAACTTCTGGTTTGGTGGATGTGGACTGACGGGCTGTACACAATGTCCTAGAGTCCTGAATCAAGTCCTGTGTAGCCACATGACACTCCACCACACTCTCTAACTGATCAAGGGTACCTGGGCCACCGTGTCGCACCCATCGTTGGATGGAGACAGGCAGAGTGCAAACAAGCCAGTCAACTACCATCCTCTCTATCATTTGTGTGGGGCTCAGGGTCTTAGGCTGCAGCCACTTCTTTACCAGGTGCAACAAGTCATGAGCCTGAGACCAGATGGGTTTACCATCCTCAAAGGACCACTGGCTTACCCGTTGAGCCCTTACATGTAAATTAACCCCAATTTGGGCCAGGATATCACCTTTCAGAGACGCGTATTTCATGGTGTCCTCTGAGCAGAGATCCAGCTAAGTTTTTTTGGGCTCTCACGTTAAATATGGCGCCAACACCTCCGCCTACTATTCCGACGACAGTTTCTCCCGCTCTGTGACCCTCTCGAAAACTGCCAGTAATGCCTCCACATCATCCCCCAGAGTCATCTTTTGCATGGCACGTCTTACCGCTTTCCAGATGCTGCAGTTAGCACCTTGACCCGGGTTTGGGGCTGCTGGCCTTGCACGGATCGCTTCAGACAGGAGTTCCATCTGACACTGCTGTCGTTCTCTCGCCTGCTGCATCTGCTGGATCAACAGCTGATTCAACTCCTGTTGTGTGAGCTGCTGTTGCTGCTGGACCTGCACCAGGTGCTTAGTCAGGTCCTCCATGGTGGCTGCAGGTTTATACTGGAGTGTGTCAGGTTTAATCACTGACGTGTGTGAACTGAGTATGCCTGTTTGACTTTCACAGTTTCATTACCGTTAGCAACCAGGTTGCTTTTCCCGCATTCTCCACCATATGTAAGGTAGTGGTCAGGATCGGCAAGACAGAAGGCAGTGACTCTGGTGCTTGTTCACACAACACACGATTTATTTACAAGTACATATTAGTGCAGACCTTTTATAGCTCCGGGACGCAGCCGGTATAATGGATATTCACATGGTCCTGTACGGCTGTCAGGCTCTCTCTTGGAAGGCCAAATCCTCACTGCCAAGCTGTGTTAACTGCACACAGCCAACGCTCCCATGCTATGTTAAAAACTCCAGAAAGCCAGTGCACACAGAACTTCACACAACACCTGCTTCTCCAACACTTACCTCCCTCCTCTACTTCCCAGCCCTCACGTACAGGTACGCAAAAAGCCGTGCTGGGTGCCGGAGGCTCGGAGGCAAGCCATCGTAGGTGGAGTGTCCAAGGTCTACCTGTCCTCAGTGCCCAGGTGGGAGCGAGAGTGGATGAGGAATATCTCCTGTACCCCAAGGTGACAAAGGCAAACGCCAACGTAGACCTTACCGAAGACGTCCCAAGATCCGTAGATGTACTAAAGGTACAGACGGTAACTCCACTGTGGACATAGGGCTATGGGACTCAGATGACAAGCCCAATCATGCAACTGATGACATAGCGTCAGGACTCCCCATAGTCGAGGGGATAGGTGGACTGCGCTACCACACTGGCCGTTGGGGGTGGATGAGGCCTTCCACAGACATGCATCTGAGACATAAGGTGACAGGGTCTAACTGGTCTTGGTACTCAAGGAAACGGTTGGTGACAGTACGGGACCCCATGTCAGAAGCAGGTGCTCCTAGTTGACTCGGATGGTCCCCTCGACTGGTGGGCCAGGGTGGTGGGGAGGCCCTCTCTCTGGGCCCCGGGATATGGGCCTGTGTTCAACCCCACAGGCTTGAACAGAGGGGGAGGTATGTGTTGATGTGACCAGGATATGCCCCATGACCGGTATACTTCACATGGGTGATTGTATCTTTTGCTCTGTGGCAGCACTCACAGGGTTAACGGCTGCTCTGTCTAAGTGAAGTGCTGATTGTTCACACTAGTTTGCAGGTGTGGGGTGGCTATGAAGCATATGAGCTGCCCAGGGCTGGGGAGAGAGAGGTGTCAGAGCAGCAGGAGCTGTGTGGAGTTCTGTGTGTGCACAGACTGTGTGGAGTTGTAATACAGCCTGGGAGCATTAGATGTGTGCAGTTAACACAGCGTGGCTGTGTGGACTTGACCTTCCCAGGGGCTCCGGCTAAGAGAGAGCCTGACAGCTGTACCAGTCCGAGTGAAACCCTTTACACTGGCTGTGACCCGGAGCTACAAAAGGTCTGTGCTGATATGAACTTGTAAATAAACTGTGTGCTGTGTGAACAAGTAACTGAGTCACTGCCTTCTGTTGTGCTGATTATAACCGCTACCTTACTATATATATGTTGAGCCCAGGGTTAATGCTCCTGTTGTCACAGGGAGTGGTGGCCGCGCCTGACCCCGTGTCCTGGGCCTACCTTCCAAAAAGGGGTAATATGTACAGGGGATTATGTACAGTGTTGTCTTGACGCCACCTGTAGTTTCTGGTGAGATGCCACCAGCGCCGCCACAATCCGCTGGAGGTAGATGGTAGTGCGGCTAGGGTAGTAAAGTCCTCCACAGGTAGGACTGGACCTCCGGGGCAGCATTCCTGTATGGAAACAAGTTCATGCAAGAGAGGATGCAGCAGACACAAGTTCACTTTTCTCCGGGTACTTTACTGTCATTTGCATTAGTCGCATTCAAAAGTTATAGATCAGCACTCCTTATGTTATAAGGACAGGTAGCTTAACAGGTGGCTGCAGGCAGATCCTAAGTGGCATGGTGGAACCCTCAGTGTGTGCCTTCGTGCTCTTACCCCGTATGTTCCTTCTTTCTTTCCAGTGAAATTGTGAAGCCTGACGACTTCAAATCTGTCTGACCTCCTTCTTTCTCTCACCCTTGCTCCCGTCGAGTAACCCTCTGATGGCTGGCCGCTTGCTCCTTTAGCGGTGCCTGGTACCCTCTTCTGGTCTGCTCAGGTGCCTGGGTGCATTATAGACTCCTCGGGACTCCGGATTCTCTGTGGTCCTGAAGTATCCCACAGGTGAGGGCTCCGGTGCCCGGTAAGCTTTCTGGGATAAACTTCCTCAAGTTCCTCACTCCCTTAGGCTGTCTGCGCCAGGAAAAGTTTTCTTTCATTCTTAAGCCATTTCTTCTTTTTCCATCTCCCCTGGTCCCTTAGCCGAGAGACCTTCTCCACTCTCCAACTCTTCCAACTTCTCCTACTAACTTCTCCTTAGTCCCCTTTCTCTGTTCCTCCTAGAGGTGGTTTTTATCCCTCCCGGGTAACCTCCCACCGTGTAAACTATCTATTATATAAATGCCGTAACTGACTTCCGTCGGAGCGGCGCAACTTCCGGTGGCTTGGTTAGCGAGTCCAGGTTTCACCTCCCGGACTCTGTCCGTGGCCGCGTAGCGGCCACGGCGACTCCCGAAGCAATGCCCGCAAAGCGGGCATTGCGAGTCGTTGCAGTCTCGCGAAGCAATGCCCGCGAAGCGGGCATTGCGAGTCGCTTGCACCCACCGCTAACCAAGCCACAGAAGCCCATACGACTGTAGTGTACACCGCTATAGTATACTACAGTCCCATGCCCATACGCCTGTCCGCCCCTAAACCTAAGCGCCAACCACTCGCAATGTCCGTTGGCGCTTAAGGGCCGACACGTGTATGCCCATGGGACTGTAGTATACCATCGCGCTGTACACTACAGCGCCATGCTCTAAAACACCCCTACCCCCTGCCGCCCTAAGCCACTACCCCCTACCCCTAAGTCCCGCCGAAGCCCCTACCCCCTGCCGCCCTAAGCCACTACCCCGCCGCCGAAGCCCCTACCCCCTGCCGCCCTAAGCCACTACCCCGCCGCCGACACTACCCTCTGCCGCAAGCCCCTACCCCCTGCCGCCCTAAGCCACTACCCCGCGCAGCCACTACCCTCTGCCGCACCTAACCCCTAAGCCACTACCCCGCCGCCGAAGCCCTACCCCCTGCCGCCCTAAGCCACTACCCCGCCGCAGCCACTACCCTCTGCCGCAAGCCCCTACCCCCTGCCGCCCTAAGCCACTGCCGCAAGCCCCTACCCCCTGCCGCCCTAAGCCACTACCCCCGCCGCAGCCACTACCCTCTGCCGCACCTAACCCCTAAGCCACTACCCCGCCGCCAAAGCCCCTACCCCCTGCCGCCGTAAGCCACTACCCCGCCGCAGCCACTACCCTCTGCCGCAAGCCCCTACTCCCTGCCGCCCTAAGCCACTACCCCACCGCAGCCACTACCCTCTGCCGCACCTAACCCCTAAGCCACTACCCCGCCGCCGAAGCCCCTACCCCCTGCCGCCCTACGCTACTATCCCGCCGCAGCCACTACCCTCTGCCGCAAGCCCCTACCCCCTGCCGCCCTAAGCCACTACCCCGCCGCAGCCACTACCCTCTGCCGCACCTAACCCCTAAGCCACTACCCCGCCGCCGAAGCCCCTACCCCTGCCGCCCTAAGCCACTACCCCGCCACAGCCACTACCCTCTGCCGCAAGCCCCTACCCCCTGCCGCCCTAACCCACTACCCCGCCGCAGCCACTACCCTCTGCCGCACCTAACCCCTAACCCACTACCCCGCCGCCGAAGCCCCTACCCCCTGCCGCCGTAAGCCACTACACCGCCGCAGCCACTACCCTCTGCCGCAAGCCCCTACCCCCTGCCGCCCTAAGCCACTACCCCGCCGCAGCCACTACCCTCTGCCGCAAGCCCCTACCCCCTGCCGCCCTAACCCACTACCCTGCCGCAGCCACTACCCTCTGCCGCACCTAACCCCTAAGCCACTACCCCGCCGCCGAAGCCCCTACCCCCTGCCGCCCTAAGCCGCTACCCCGCCGCAGCCACTACCCTCTGCCGCAAGCCCCTACCCCCTAAGCCGCACCTAACCCCCTACCCCCGAAGCCGCACCTAAACCCGTACCCCCCCCTACCCCCTAAGCCCCGCCGCACCTAAGCCCCTATCCCCTAAGCCCTGCCGCCTCCTAAGCTCACACCGCTAACACCTAACGCCCTACACCCGAAGCCCCCGCCGTCCCCTACCCTAACGTCCCCGTCGATCACTTACATGCCTTCTATAGTCATCTGATTGTCCATCCGATCCACAAGTCCTCCGTCCGGCCAGGCGTCCTCTTCCTCCGGCCCCGGGGGTCTTCTCTCTTCTTTCCGCCATCTCCGCCTCTTCGTCCGGCCCCGGGGATCTTCTGTCTTCTTTCCGCCAACTTCCAGCTCCGACGTCCTCTTCACTTATCATTAACATATAATGGACGACAAATCCACCATTCTATGTCAATGAGATGTGAGGGGCTCTTCTGATTGGTCGCTGTCTACTGCCCTCAGCCAATCAGAAGAGGCCCTCATTTCCCATTGACATACATTAGCGGTGTCTCGGCAATTTTATGGCCGGCCACCTGGTTCTATATGTCGGCCCTAAAATCGCGGACACACCGCTAATGCATCTCTATGGGCAGTCAGCCCGATTTCTGATTGGTCGCTGTCTCGAGCTCACTGCCCATAGACATGCATTAGCGGTGTGTCCGCGATTTTAGGGCCGACAAATAGAACCAGGTTGGCGGCCATAAAATCGCCGACACACCGCTAATGTATTTCAAAGGGAACAAATAAATTTAATAATAAAAAAAATAATTAAAAAATAATTAAAAAATAATAAAAAAATAAATTAAAAATAATAAATAATTCAATAAAAATAATAATAAAAAAATTAAATATATGCTAATTATATCAGCCCTTTCAGCGGACCTGAAAGAGAACTGGGTCTCAGCCTAAATAATAAATTTAATAATAAAAGAAATAATTAAAAAATAATTAAAAAATAATAAAAAAATAAATAAAAAATAATAAATAATTCAATAAAAATAATACTAAAAAAATTAAATATATGCTAATTATATCAGCCCTTTCAGCGGACCTGAAAGAGAACTGGGTCTCAGCCTAAATAATAAATTTAATAATAAAAAAAATAATTAAAAAAAAATTAAAAAATAATAAAAAAATAAATTAAAAATAATAAATAATTAAATAAAAATAATAATAAAAAAATTAAATATATGCTAATAATATCAGCCCTTTCAGCGGACCTGAAGGAGAACTGGGTCTCAGCCTCAGGCTCACTTTAAATAAATAATAAATTTAATAATAAAAAAAAAAATTAAAAAATAATTAAAAAAAATAAAAAAAATAAATAAATGCTATTAATTGTATTATTAATTTTATTAATGCTATTAATAATGCTATTACTGCTAATAATAATGCTATTAATGCTAATAATTATGCTATTAATGCTAATATTTATGTTATTAATGCTAATAATTATGCTATTAATGCTAATAATTATGGTATTAATGGTAATAAGAATGCTATTAATGCAAATAATATTGCTATTAATTCTATTATTAATGCTATTAATGCTAATTATTATGCTATTAATGCTAATAATTAGGCTATTAATGGTAATAAGAATGCTATTAATGCAAATAATATTGCTATTAATGCAAATATTAATGCTATTAATATTAATAATTATGCTATTCATGCTAATAATTATGCTATTAATGGTAATAATAATGCTATTAATGCAAATAATATTGCTATTAATGCTAATATTTATGCTATTAATGCTAATAATTATGCTATTAATGCTAATATTTATACTATTAATGCTAATAATTATGCTATTAATGCTAATATTTATGCTATTAATGCTAATAATTATGCTATTAATGGTAATCATAATGGTATTAATGCAAATAATATTGCTATTAATGCTATTAATGCTAATAATTATGCTATTAATGTTAATAATTATGCTATTAATGCTAATAATTATGCTATTAATGGTAATAATAATGCTATTAATGCAAATAATATTGCTATTAATGCTATTATTAATGCTATTAATGTTAATAATTATGCTATTATTGCTAATATTTATGCTATTAATGCTAATAATTATGCTATTAATGCTAATATTAATACTATTAATGCTAATAATTATGCTATTAATGCTAATATTTATGCTATTAATGCTAATAATTTTGCTATTAATGGTAATCATAATGGTATTAATGCAAATAATATTGCTATTAATGCTATTAATGCTAATAATTATGCTATTAATGTTAATAATTATGCTATTAATGCTAATAATTATGCTATTAATGGTAATAATAATGCTATTAATGCAAATAATATTGCCACGTTCTAGAATCCCGATGCATTTGCATCAGGCTCACAGCTAGTTATTAATATTTAAGCTTTTGATAACTCATTAAACACTTTGTTTATCCCAGCAGCCGGGATAAGCAAAGTATACAGTAACCGCATTGCTCAGGATTACACATCCTGAGCAATCAGGTTATCGCATTGCAGATGATTGAAAACTGCAGCCTGCATGATTTTTCATGCAGGCTGCAGAGCCTGATGCGTTAACCGGATTGCTTGTGAAGCAATCCGGTTTTCTTAATGGGCTCCTATGAGGAGCGTTTCCTGATGCGGTTTTGAGCAATTTAAAAGCTCAAAATCGGATAAGGATTTGAAAAATCAAACGCATATGTGACCCCAGCCTAAGAGAGGACCGGTGTGATGGTTCCTGCAGAGAAAAAAGAAGAAATTCACATGGCAGCTATCTAGGGAGGCCTCTCTGACATATCCGGTGAGTGTGGCATGCTGGCGGGGGCTGGCTGGCAGATTTCAGCCTGGGTGGCAAGCACAGTGCAGATGCCCATTATGACAGGCCGCCAGCCCCTCTGCCGCCTGAGGCCAAGTGAGGAGCTGGGGGGGTGCTACCGCGGGTGAGGAGCAGGAGCGGGGAGGGGGCATCAGGGATCAAGGAGCGAAGCACAAAGCAGGAAAGCCTGTGGAGAAGTCCTCTTCTTACCGCATGTTTCCCCGCCTGTGTCTTTCGCTCCACAATCCCGATGCTGCACTCCCTCCTCCCTGTAGTTGCTCCCCAGGCCCGGTATTGGCATTAAAGCCAAGACCGCAGCCTTATCATTTATAATGTGACGCATGGTGCCTGCAGATGCTTGCAGAACGCCGTGCGCTCCCATTGTCCGTCATGAGTGATCTGTGCGCATGTCTCCGCATGCGCACAGATCACTCATGGCGGGCAATGGGAGCGCACTGCTGTCTGCAAGCATCTGCAGACAGACACCGTGCGTCCCATTATAAAAGATAGGGCTGCCGGCTCCTTACAGATGTCCTCCGCAGAACGCTGTGGAGGCATCTGCAAATGTGAACCCAGCCTTACATTTAAGCTGCCTTCACACTGGCGTTCCCCTTCGCAGCGTTCTGCGGAGGGAAGCGCCATGTGAGCGCAGCCAGCACAAGCCCCTATCCTTATAATGGGAGCGCACGGTGCTGCACTTGACTGCAACATGTCACGTCCCTGGTGCGGAGGAGAGTGTGTGATTTGTGCGCAGGCGTCCGCCTGCGTACAAATCACATATGGCAGTGAATGGGAGCGCACGGTCATGCGCAGTCAAGCGCAGAACCGTGCGCTCCCATTATAAAGATAGGGGCTTGCGCTGGCTGCGCACATGTAGCGACCTGTGGTAATGCCGCGGGTGTGTGTGTATGTCTGGCTTCAACAGAATCTCCATACTCAGATTTAACCGGTAGTAACATCTCTTTACTGTAAAACATATCTATAACACAGTCAACTGATCTAGCTGCACACATGTATATGGTGGAGTCTCTGGATCTTCACTTTATCCGGGTGCGCAGCAAGAAGAAGAAAAAGAAAACACACAAAATGGAGATATCTTTCCCTAACTTTCCCTCAAATCACGTACCAGTCTATCACGGAAGAAGATGTCGCTCCCACGTGGCAGGCCTGGGGTCTCACGATGACGGGTCCCGGTGCAGCGCTGAAGGGGGAAACTCCTCAGTCCTCTTCTTCGGTCTTCTTCCGCAGGTAACAGATTTTTGTTAGTCTCTCTCTTTGTCCCTGGGCACACCGATCAGCAGAAAGGAGATCACAGTAGCACAGATGGCTCCTTTATGTCGGTCACAGCCCCTGCACATGTAATCCGGTGGCAATGTCCTGAATTCCGGAGGCAATGTCCTGAATTTGAGTTGGACCCTCGGTAAGACAAGGTCCTGCAGACCGAGGGTTGCAGCAACGATTTTCACGGGGTATTTCTTCCCAAGAATGCAAAAGAGCCCTATGTCGGGAGACACCACACACAGGTCTGTCCTTGCTGAACTCTGAGTCTGCACAGCTCTGTTTCTCTGCTTTCTCTTCCTGGGTAAACAAAAGAGATGGTGGGGGATTTACACCCTCTGTGATTGTACAGTCCAGTAATGCCCCCTGGTGGACAAGTGCGGAAACAAAGTCCAATTCTATGTCCATCTCAATGCGGCAGTCTGAATTGTTCACCTCATTACACACACATGGCGGTTCCCCTCCGCAGAACGCTGCGGAGGGGAACGCCAGTGTGAACCCACATAGCACTAGCAGCAGCAGGACACCAAACTCAGAGTCACACACACACATACACACACACACACAAGCAGTGAGTGCACTTACATTTACATGGGCACGACTCAGGCGAGGCAGGCAGCAGTAGTGCACTACTTGTTGTCTTTGCAGCAGCAGCACCAGGCAGGGAGGTAGTGGGGGACTCAGACTGGCCTGGCTGGCCTCCTCCAGACAGTCCTCCTCAGTCAATCCTGTGGGGCCACCAGACTGCAGTCTCACCGGCAGCAGAGCAGTCAGCAGAGCAGCCAGACAGTGTCACAAATCACAATCACAATTTCAAACAGTATAGCGGCCGTCGCTGTCTGTCTGCGCTCCGCTCTGAGGGACCGGGTGGGTGGGTTCACACACGGTTCACTGAGTGCATGATGACGTAGCATGCACACTACACACCGCTCTGTCTGAACCCACCCTCCCTCCCTGTCTTTGCTGGGCTGCCTGGCGCAGTGGCCATCCAATCCTGTCGTCCCGCAGGCCGGCCGGGTGCCATGACAACGCACCCGCTGTTGCCCGGAAGCCCGGACCAGTCTCGCGGTGGCGCTGCCTGCAGAGAGCTGAGAGCTCTGCTCTGCTCAGAGGTGAGTGCGGCTGCGGCGGCTGCGGCCGCACCGAGCCGATAGACGTCATGGCCGCCCGCCCCGCTAGCACTGACTCAGTCAGTGACTCACTCCCGCCCGCACCCGGCGTCCCGCCGGTTGCCAGGACGTCGCAGATTTGAAGCCTGGAGCGGTCCCACTGCGGCCGCACCGCGCTGACAGCCAGCCGCACTCACATCATTTCACTGTTCAGGGCGGCTGCCGGCAGTATTGGGTGGCCCTGAACTGTCACTAAACCGGCGGCCTGGAGGGCAATTGCCCCACAGAAACCCGGCCCAGTCCGGCCCTGCATGCTGGAAGTGTAAGGAGATGGACTGGTAGTTGCATTCCTCCCTGAAGACACCAATCGCACTGTTGTATTATAGTGTGATTTGTGTCATGTGTCTTTATATCTATTGTCCAATATGAACTGTAATGTTATTTAATGGGATGTAAATGTGTTGTAATAGGTTACGATAAGATGTATGATACCAGGATAGGTTAACGGGCTAGAAGTATTAGGTATAAATATAGTAATAATGCAAAGTAATGTTTGCAAGTATAATCCATAGTAATGTTTGGTAATGTAAGGTATAATGTAAGGAACTATTATGTAGGATGTTTGGTACGTGAGTTATGTCTGCGGGACAGGTAACAGTTAAGTGTTGGGAATGACCCACAATGGGAGAATTTAATCTCCAGGGTACAACGTCAGATATTGCCCCACTAGTGACTAGTATGGCTATAGAAGTCATCAAGACTGCGTGTAGTGGGTGATTTGTGGCAACGGTAATGTTTAAACTATAGTAAAGTTGTGTGATCCTACAGTGTTGGTTTCAGCATCTCATGTGGACAACAAGGCTACAGATTGACCATCGAGCGAGCAGCCCCCAGACTGAAGGAAGAAGAGTGCAGAAAAATGTCAAGGTCCTTTAGACAAAAAGGTATCAGGTTAGCATCACTGGCATGTAAATGAAGTCAGCCTACCTGGGTGGAACCTCCTCACATGACTGCAAGCAAAAGGTTCTTCACTTGTACTGTGGTGATTCCCCTATGTCCTCTCTTACGGGGAGAAGGGACCTTCACCTGGAAGTGTCTCGGAGCCTGCTGCTCCACTCTTGCCTTAGTGACCAGACCCCCCTTGACCCCCTAATTATGTGGGGAATGTAGACATGGACGCGTTAAGGTTGACAGGTGACCATCAGGCATTATACTGTTGTGTTAGGCTGGATTGTGTTGGAGTTCACAGGTTTAGAATGATCGGGAACTAAGAACCGATAAATGACCCAGTCTGAACCAGGATTGTGTTTGATTCTATGCTGTGGAACTGAAACTGTTAAAGATATGTGCCTGCTCACTAATGGGAGCCATGGTCGGAACACCTTTACAAAAAAGCACATGAATGCCTCACCATGCATTCAATCCATCCTGCTGCTCACATCTTCTGGGTTCAGACCCACAATGCCGTGACTCTTGGCCAGTATACATGAGAAAAAAGTGAGAGGAATCTTCAATAAAAAATTCTTACTTTATTTATGCAAATTATTAAAAAATTTGAGTGTCCATTATAGCGGAGATGCAATCTCAATGGTAGGGACACCATTAAAGCTGAAGGGTCTCTGTGGATCAACAATTTTTAAGCAATCTTGGAAAGTGCAATTACCTGAGTATAGCCAAAAACTCTCAGTAACTCCGCCATTGGGTTTGTAGTGAAAGATTGGAGATCTCCAATGTAACCGGCCAGTACTCCGTGTTTAACCAAGGAATAGTTGGGAATGTCATATTTGCTCCACATCCCGGTCATTATATGCAGAACATCTTTAATAACCTTATTTATAGTCCCGCAAGAATCAAACACGTGATACCCCAGGGTGATATTAGGAAGGAGATCAGGGCTCCGATTAATTTCATCAATAGTAAAAACAAAAGCCCTCAGCTGCTGATATTCTCTGATACTTACACTGTGGGTGAAACATGATATAAAATCAGTCAAAAACATACACTGTATAGACACAATGCAGTAAGCTATTAATATAATAAAGGGGACTAATACATGATAGACCCGATCAACAGTGCTCAACCTGCCTGTTTGGCGTCTAGAGCTACTTCCGGCTGCATGTATTTGCCTTCCTTCCCTGGATACTATAACTCTCACAAGGATCCTCTCTGGCGAGGAGATCTCTTCCCCTTCTTGTTTCTGAGCTGTTAGTCTTCTACACCCAGGACAGTCAAAAAGGTGTAAGGTGTAACCTAAGTAACTTGGTGCACTCAGAGTTCAAGATGTTTACAATACTTAATTGCATACCATTGTCTTGTAATATGACTGCTGTTCAAGGCTCATGTCCTCTGCAAAATAAAGAGACCCCCTGTAACTGACACAGATGCTCTACAAAAGAGACAGGCCCTCTGCAACTGACACAGAAACTCTGCAACTGACATAGGCCTTCTAGAACAGAAGACCGCCCTCTGCAACTGATAAAAGTAAACTGTAATTGTTATAAGAACTCTGCAACTGACACTGGATGTCTGCAACTGACAGCAGCCTTCTGCAACTGTCACAAGCCCTCTACACTGATACAGACCCTCTACAACTGACAAAGGTCCTCTGCAACTGACACAGACCCTCTGCAACTAACAGAGATCCTCTGTTACTAACACACAATCTCTGCTACTGACACATACCTTCTAAAACTGACACAGCCCCTAAGCAACTGACACATGCACTCTGCTACTGACATAGGCCTTCTGGAACTGACAATAGACTTCTGCAACTGGCAGTAGCCCACTGTAACTGATATTGACTGGAGATAAGCAAGTAGAGTGAGTCAGAGATCCCATTTCACAAGCTAAATACAAACTAAATAACAGTAGGCTAGTGTCAGTCTACTGGGGTTTATATAGAAGGGTGTCCCAATCATGGCTGCCAGCAGTGAGCTCATTGCCTACTAGCTCACTGCAGTAAAATACAAGAGTAAGTTAATAGGAGGTATTACACTCAGCAATCTGAGAGCTTAAGGGTACGTTTAAACGCGGCAATATTGCTAAGCAATTTCACTGGCAATTTGCTAGTTGCAGTGAAATCATGAACACATTGTTACATTTGTACACGGCAACAAAATAGAACAATGTGTCCATGATTTCACTGCAACCAGCAAATTGACAGTGAGATTGCCTAGCAATATTGCCGCTTGTGATGGTACCTTAAAACATATTCTCTGCCATTATGCAGCTATATTGTGACTAGAGATGAGCCACCCCCCTAGTGTTCTAATTCGATTCGATTCGTCGAATTAGTGATTTGTTCGTCGAATGTTCGACGAACAACTCGAACCCCATTGAAATCAATGGCAGGCTACAAGATACACATAGAAAACACCCTCAAAGGGCTCCAAAAGCTGCCAAACTACTGGCAGCTGGCAGGTGGGGGCCGATATCGAGGGCTGGAGGTGGCTGGGGAGGCTGAAATCAGAGCGGGAGTTCATGTGGTGCCGCTCATTTGCTATTCATAATATGCACTGCATCCTCCCGTCCATCAGCGGGGGGGATGCAGTGCATATCCCGTAATACAGGCTCCCCCCGTACCGTAGTTATACAGGCTCCCCCAGCATATATACAGGCTCCATCGTAGGTATACAGGCCCCCCCTCACAGTATGCCCCTCACAGTGTTCCCCTGTCCTTCTATGTGCTCCCCTGTGTCTCTCCTCTGCTCCCCCTCTCCTCCTCCTCCTCCATTTTTCTCACCTGTCCTCGCTCCTGCACGTCCCTTACGCTCCCGGTGTCTGGTCTCTCCAGCGTCTCCTGCGATGTGCTGCCAGGACCTTGCGTGATGTCATATTCACATCACAGCCGGTTACCTAGTAACCGGCAGTAATTACACTGCCGGTTACTGGTTAATGGCTGTCATGTGATTATGACATCATGCCAGGTCCTGTACAACAGAGGAGAGGTGAGGATGACCTGCTTTGTTATTTTTAACCCCTGCACTCCGGAGGAGTGCATGAATGGATGGGTGTGTATGTATGTATGTGTGTGTATGTATTTATGTATGTGTGTGTATGTGTGTATGTATGTGTGTATGTATGTGTGTGTATGTATGTATGTAGGTGTGTATGCATGTAGGTGTGTATGTGTTTATGTATGTATGTGTGTATGTATGTATGTGTGTATGTATGTGTGTGTATGTATGTATGTATGTGTGTATGTATGTATGTGTGTATATGTGTGTGTGTACGTATGTATGTATGTATGTGTATGTATGTATGTGTGTATGTATGTGTATGTGTGTGTGCATGTGTGTGTGTTTGTGTATATGTATGTATGTGTGTGTATGTATTTATGTATGTGTGTGTATGTATGTATGTATGTGTGTGTGTGTGTATGTGTGTGTATATGTGTGTATGTGTGTGTATGTATGTATGTGTATGTATGTATGTGTGTGTATGTGTGTATGTATGTATGTATGGATGGATGGATGGATGTGAGCGTACGTGAATGTGTGCGTGCGTGGATGTGAGCGTGCATGGATGTGAGCGTGCGTGGATGTGTGCGTGGATGTGAGCATGCGTGGATGTGAGTGTGTGTGGATGTGTGCGTGCGTCGGTGTGTGACACCAGGACTCCCGGTGTCGCAGCTATCTGCTGACAGGGCCTGCTGTGACGTCACAGTCACATGATCGGCGGTCATGTGATGTCCTGTCAGCAGATAGCTGTGACGTCGGGAGGACACTGGGACCCTGCGGGACCCTGCCGACCTCCCTGAAGATAATTTATTCACTGCTCTGCCTGCGCTCCTGCCGGCAGAGCAGTGAATGGGCTGTCACAGTAGGGTTCACCCGAGGTGAACCCTGACTGTGAAAGTCATTTTGCAGTCTGCTCTCCCTCTGCATAGACGTGAGTCTATGTAGAGGAATGTGGCAGTGAAGATTCTGTTTATGGACTACGTTGGAGGCGATCGTCGTGGGACCTTCGTTGTGGACTACGTCGGACGGAAGAGGATTTTTAAATAAAGATGGAGTCCCTAATTGTGTTCTGTTTTATTTCTAATAAAATTATTTTTTCTCTGTGTTGTGTTTTTTTCTATTGATTACTGGAAATTCATGGCGGTCATGTCTAATATTGGCGTGACCGCCATATATTTCGGGCTTAGGGCCAGCTGACAATAAAAAAGCTGGCCCTAAACCTTTTATTACCCAGTGAGCCACCACACCAGGGCCACTGGAAGAGCGGGGTTCGGCGCCAGAAGATGGCGCATCAGTGAATGCGCCATCTTTTGGGGCAGCTGCGGGCTGCAATTCGCAGCGGGGGGTGCCCAGAACGCTTGGGCATCCCTGCGCTGCGGATTCCAGCCCTCAGCTGCTTAGCTGTACCTGGCTAGACATAGAAATTGCGCGGAGCCCCACGCAGTTTTTTTTTATTATTTCATGAAATTCATTAAATAATTAAAAAAAAAGGGCTCCCCTATATTTTTGTGTCTGGCCAGGTACAAATAGGCACCTGGGGGTTGGGGGCAGCCCGTCGCTGCCTGCTGGATCTGGCTGGTTACAGAAAATACGGCGAAGCCCACGTCAAATTTTTTCTGAAAAATCCATAAAACAATATAAATAGAAGGGACTGCCTCTTTATTAACCCTTCCACCATGGCCGAGGGGTTAATAAAGATGCAGTCCCCCCGCTGATGGACGGGAGGATGCAGTGCATATCATGAATAGCAAATGAGCGGCACCACGTGTCCGGCCGCTCTGCCTGTATACCTATGGGGGAAGCCTGTATATATGCTGGGGGAGTCGAATCGTTTTCGAACATAAGCTAGAACTTCCGAATTTGATGCAAATTGTTCGAAATCGACGAATCACTCGAACACCGCCCAAAACAGGTTGAATCTGAGATTGGCGAACATTTCGAATCGAACATTGCTCATCTCTAATTGTGACACTGCCTAGCTACAGGGATTACTACAGCATGTTCAGACACAGATGTGATACCCTCTGGCTTCAGGTGGCTCTTTTATGTTGTCTTTTATATGTAGGATGTCACGGGCGGTAGTCATGGTTGATGGATTGACTCCAGATGCTACATGAAAGACATTGTCCTGGCTGGGTGTGTGGTCTTGCATTGTGTGGACTGTATGCCCATGTAGCTCACATGTTTTCATTAGCCTCACCTGTCCAGAATCAAAAAAACATCTTCCTGATCTTGTCTCCTCCTCTGTCAAAGCATTTTAGAGATCATCACATATCAAGTAGCAAAACCCTAAAAATTTTTTGCTATAGAAAAAGTGGAAGAAGACCGGAGAGGAGGAGACAAGATCAGGAAGTTGTCAAGATACGAAAGTAGATGGATATTTAGAACAGATAGCCTAGCTCCTAAAGACCTTAACCATGAAATAGAGCTATATGGGTTCTAATGAAGAGAAGCTAATTCTATCTAACAATAGACCTTAAATGCCAGACTGTATAATAAGGGCAGTTTATGATATGAACATTGAATATATATGAATTTAGTATAGCATATACCCATTATATCCACCTAGCCTAATGTAGATAGAGAGCCCGAACCTCTTTATTGAAATCGGCAGCAAAGCATGCACTTACCTATGCCCAACCAAAGTTCCAAGGACAAATAGCTATAAATCAGACTCTTATAAGTATGACAACTTGCACAAATATATACTATTATAAAAAATAAAAAATAATTAGAACACGTGGGTTCAGCCTAGGATAGATATACTAATGATTAATAAGATAAGGAAGGTTATTTGTATGAGTTTATCCTGTAAAAAGATACAAGCAGTGGAAAAGGAGATACATAGAAGTAAATTTTATTATAGAAATAGAAATAACATTAAATCTTATCCCTTTAAGATTCTTTGATATAATGCACATTAAATGCCTGGGAGAAAGTTTACATATAATAATATATTAATAATAAATCCCATATAGAATCCACAAAGGGGCACATACTGAGAAAACCAGGAATGAGCACTGACAAAAAAAAAAAAAAAAAACCTCATGAACACTTATGGTGGGGTTACATGTCCCGATATCGCGGCGATATCGGAGACAACGGCGTGGGAACGCGCATTTTTTCAGCCCTTTTCCCGATATCGCATCGGCGGTTTACACGCTGCGATATCGGGAAACAACGTCTCTCCGATGTGTACGCCCACCAACCCAGTAACGACCATTTAACATGGGAGTTAATGGGTGAGTTGCGAGTACAGATCAGAGTTGGGCTGTCACACGCTGCGATGCTGCTACAACGGCCATGCGATATCAGGGAGTTGAATAGCTCTGCTATTCAACTCCGATATCATTTTGGCATCGTTCCAGCATCGCGTTGTACGCTCAAACCGTACAACGCGCACACGATATCGGGTCCAACTCGCGACCCTCGTGACTTTTTGTCGGAGTTGGGTCGGAGTTGGACGCCGATATCGCGGCGTGTAAACCCACCATAAGGCTGGCTTCACATTGCAGTTTTTCACTGATCAGTGTCCACCAGTGTTTGTGTGCCAAAACCAGGAGAGCAACCAGGAGAGGAACCAGGACAGAAACTTGCAGAGAAAAACTATAATTGAAAGATTGACCCCTGTTCTGAGTTTTGGAGACACTCCTGGTTTTGGCACACAAACACTGATGGTGGGGTTACACGTCCCGATATCGTGGCGATATCGGAGGCAACGGCGCGGGAGCGCGCATTTTTTCAGCCCTTTTCCCGATATCGCATGGCCGGTTTACACGCTGTGATATCGGGAAACAACGTCCCTCCGATGTCTACGCCCACCAACCCAGTAACGACCATTTAACATGGGAGTTAATGGGTAGCGTCGGCGTACAGATCAGAGTTGGGCTGTCACACGCTGCGATGCTGCTACAACGGCCATGCGATATCGGGGAGTTGAATAGCTCTGCTATTCAACCCCGATATCGTTTTGGCATCGTTCCAGCATCGCGTTGTACGCTCAAACTGTACAACGCGCAAACGATATTGGCTCCAACTCGCGACCCACGTGACTTTTTGTCGGAGTTGGATCGGAGTTGGACGCCGATATCGTGGCGTGTAAACCCACCATGAGGGACACTGATCAGCTAAAAACTGCAGTGTGAAGCCAGCCTTAGTGGAGGAAGGAAAATCATGATACCAATCAGTGAGCAATGAGGTGAATATAAGGAAGATTGCAGAGTCTAGCAGGTTTCCCTGATGAAGAAGGCCGTGACTGCCTTTGAAACTAGTTGGAGCAACGCTGGACTGCAACCCCTCTGACAGCATTGACGGAGACGTCCGCACTGATAAACAAATCCACCCATTGTGATCACATGACTGCTACAGCGTCTGACGCAAATTCCAGTAAGAAGAGCGAGAGACAGGACGCGTCGCTGTGCCCGCTGGCCACGGAGCATGGCTGACGGCGGACCCGACCAGCCCCGAAGGTGAACAGAGGAAAAGCAGAGGAACCAACAGCCGAGTCTGAACGCTACACTTGGATCAACAGAAATTGCATACTGCAGATCACACCAACCAGAAATCACATGCAGCCCTGAACAACACATCGCCTGCAGGGAGTGAAGGTATTGTGGTCAATAACAATGATGCACATACGTAGCTAACCTTGGAATCACCATAATTAATATAATATATACATAAAGTGGTTAGTTTGGAGATCACCAATAGTAATATAATATATGCAAAGATAAAACTATAATAGTGGATAAAAATTGATATAGTGTCTTATAATTCCAGTGACATATCGTAGAGATCACACAAAGCAGTATAACCAAATAACTGAGAGCTCCATATACTACGAATCTGAAGGTAAAATACAAGATTAGTCATTTTAAAACAGTCATAAATAATTATAAGATTTAATTATTCCAAATTATTTTAAAGATTTTAGAATCTACATAGAAAATTGACGTGGAGATCAAAAACGGTCCATACTAAAAGCGAGTTACGCCGGTAAAAATATGAAATGTGAACTTTTAACAAATAATCTGATGTCTATAAGTAACCACACACATAAATTTCCCATTTTTTAGGTCCATTAAGAAAGTTCGATAATCTATTATATAATCGCGAATCGCAAAAGCGCCCCTCTCGGCGCTACTTCCGGCGTGGTCATGTGGATATGCGCGAAGCATTGGCCTAGAAGCGGCCATTGCGAGCCGTTTTAACTCGACTCGCAATGCCCGCCAATGCCGCCTCTGCTCCCCGCTACCCACAGCCCACCTCCGACTATGGAGCTGCCCCCTGTGCCTCCCCCCCAGCCCCGATCCACAGCCCAGCAACGCTCCCCAGACCTGCACCGCCCTCCAGCACCGCACACCCCCAACGCCGCACACCCCCCCCCTCACTGCCCGCACACCTCCGCCGCCAGCCCCCAATGTCCGCACAGCCCCTCCCCCCCAATGTCCGCACAGCCCCTCCCCCCAATGTCCGCACAGCCCCCCCAATGTCCGCACAGCCCCCCCGCAATGTCCGCACAGCCCCTCCCCCCCAATGTCCGCACAGCCCCCCCAATGTCCGCACAGCCCCTCCCCCCCAATGTCCGCACAGCCCCTCCCCCCCAATGTCCGCACAGCCCCTCCCCCCAAGGTCCGCACAGCAGCCCCCCCGCAATGTCCGCACAGCCCCTCCCCCCCAATGTCCGCACAGCCCCCCCAATGTCCGCACAGCCCCCCCGCAATGTCCGCACAGCTCCTCCCCCCAATGTCCGCACAGCCCCTCTTCCCCAATGTCCGCACAGCACCCCCCCCAATGTCCGCACAGCCCCTCCCCCCGCAATGTCCGCACAGCCCCTCCCCCCGCAATGTCCACACAGCCCCTCCCCTCGCAATGTCCGCACAGCCCCCCCCAATGTCCACACAGCCCCCCCCGCAATTTCCGCACAGCCCCCCCCGCAATGTCCACACAGCACCCCTCCCCCAATGTCCGCACAGCCCCCCCCGCAATTTCCGCACAGCCCCCCCCCCCGCAATGTCCGCACAGCCCCCCCCCCACCTGACGCCGTAGATCACTTACCTGTCTTCATGACATCTGCTTCCTGAGGTCCAGTCCTTCCTTCGGCCCGGCCCACGAGTCTTCCATCCGGCGGTCTTCTGTCTTCCTCCACCGAGCTCCGGGTCGTCCTTCAGGTCCGCGACATAGAGTTACATAGCGGATAATGCTGCACGCTGATTATGGGAAGAAGCGACCAATCAGCGTGCAGCATTATCCGCTATGTAACTCTATGACATGTTTGAGCGGACCTGAAGGAGAACTGTGTCTCAGGCTCATAATAAATAAATTTAATAATAAAAAAAATAATTAAAAAATAAATAAAAAATAATAAAAAATAAAAATAAAAAATAATACAATAAAAAAATAATAATAAAAAAAAAAAAAACTGCTAATAATATGAGCCCTTTGAGCGGACCTGAAGGAGAACTGTGTCTCAGGCTCATAATAAATAAATTTAATAATAAAAAAAATAATAAAACAATAAATAAAAAATAATAAAAAAATAAATAAAAAATAATAAAAAATAATAATAATAAAAAAAAAATGCTAATAATATGAGCCCTTTGAGCGGACCTGAAGGAGAACTGTGTCTCAGGCTCAGGCTCACTTAAAATAACAAATAATAAATACATTTAATAATAAAAAAAATAATAAAAAAATAAATAAAAAATAATAGCAAAATAAACAAAAAATAATAAATAATAAAATAAAAAATAATAATAAAAAAAAAATGCTAATAATAATGCTATTAATGCTAATAATAATGCTATTAATGCTAATAATTATGCTATTACTGCTAATAATAATGCTATGAATGCTAATAATTATGCTATTAATGCTAATAATAATGATATTAATGCTAATAATTATGCTATTAATGCTAATATTAATGCTAATAATGCTAATATTAATCATATTAACGCGATTAATAATGCTATTAAGGCTAATAATCATGCTATTTATGCTATTCAAAATGCTATTCATGCTAATAATATTGCTATTAATGCTCTTTATGCTAATAGTAATGCTATTAATGCGATTTTTTTATGCTATTAATTCTATTATTTATGCTATTAATGCTATTAATAATGCTATTAATAATGCTATCAATCCTATTAATGCTATTAATAATGCTATTTATGCTATTAATAATACTATTAATGCTATTAATTCTAATATTAATGCTATTAATTGTATTATTAATTCTATTAATGCTATTAATAATGCTATTAATGCTATTACTGCTAATAATAATGCTATTAATGCTAATAATTATGCTATTAATGCTAATATTTATGCTAATAATGCTAATAATAATCATATTAACGCGATTAATAATGCTATTAAGGCTAATAGTCATGCTATTTATGCTATTCAAAATGCTATTCATGCTAATAATATTGCTATTAATGCTCTTTATGCTAATAGTAATGCTATTAATGCGATTATTTCTGCTATTAATTCTATTATTTATGCTATTAATGCTATTAATAATGCTATTAATAATGCTATTAATGTTATTAATAATGCTATTAATGCTATTCATGCTAATATTAATGCTATTAATGCTATTTAGCCTAATAATCATGCTATTAATCCTATTAATAATGCTATTAATGCTATTTTTAATTCTATTAATGCTATTAATAATTTTATTAATGCTAATAATGCTATTACTCCTCATAATAATGCTATTAACGCTATTATTAATGCTATTTATGGTAATAATGCTATTCATACTAATAACAATACTATTATTAGTACTATTATTGATATTAATAATGCTATTAATGCTAATAATAATGCTGGTAATGCTAATAATTATGCTATTAATGGTAATAATAATGCTATTAATGCAAATAATATTGCCACGTTCTAGAATCCCGATGCATTTGCATCGGGCTCACAGCTAGTCTAATATATAAAGCTGAATGTGTGTATGTGTGTATGTCTGTATGTGTGTATATCCGGGATTGGCATCTACACCGTCGCAACTATAGCCACAAAATTTTGCACAGTCACACGTCTCGACCCCGGGAGCGTCATAGGCTATGTTGTGAGGCGAAATTTTAACCCTGCCCGTTCCAGTTCACCAAACAATTTTGCCCCTATCTACATAATGGGGAAAAAGTGACAGTTACCAGTTGACAGTTGTGAATGAGAGGGGCTTAATGATAGCGCCAAAGACTAACAGCACATACCAGCTTATAGTCACTAAGGTGGGGCCCCAACATGAGATATTCACCACGCACGGGGACATGTATACACAACACACGCACACAAAGAGTAACAGCAAGTGTATAGTCGCTAAGGTGCAGCCCCAACATTGGATACTCACCACGCACCCGAACAAACACACACACACACACCACAAAGACACACACAACACAGAGACACACACACACCCCCAAGGGGACACACACACACTCTATAGCGACACATGCACTCACCCCACAGGGACACACACACACACACACTACAATGAGACACACATGACAGACACACACACCACACAGACCCCCCCATAGGGACACACACACATAGCCACCCTATAGGGACACATGCACTCACCCCACAGGGACACACACACCACAAAGAGACACACACACACCACACAGACCCCCCACAGGGACACACACACATACACACCCTATAGGGACACATGCACTCACCCCACAGGGACACACACCACAAAGAGACACACACAACACAGATACACACACAACACAGACCCCCCCACAGGGACACACACACATACACACCCTATAGGGACACATGCACTCACCCCACAGGGACACACACACACACACCACAAAGAGACACACACAGCAGAGACACACACCACACATACCCCCCCACAGGGACACATACATACACACCCCAGGGACACACACACCACACAGACCCCCCCACAGGGACACACACACATACACACCCTATAGGGACACATGCACTCACCACTGAGGGACACACACCCACCACAAAGAGACACACACAACACAGATACACACACACCCCACACAGACACCCCCCCCAGGGACACACACACATACACACCCTATAGGGACACAAGCACTCACCCCACAGGGACACACACCACAAAGAGACACACACAACACAGATACACACACACACACACACCACACAGACCCCCCCACAGGGGCACACACCACAAAGAGACACACACAACACAGATACACACACACACCACACAGACCCCCCCACAGGGACACACACACATGCACACCCTATAGGGACACATGCACTCACTCCACAGGGACACACACACACACCACAAAGAGACACACACAACAGAGACACACACCACACAGACCCCCCCACAGGGACACACACATACACACCCCAGGGACACACACACCACAAGACAGACACAGATGTGCACAAATCACCTCACACAACTCGCCTCATACGTGTGCTATCTTTATTTTCCAAACATAAACATCTGATTAAAAACAGCCAATGTGCAACACATGTGCCATATAGGGAATTTAGGCAGATGTCAGTCACATGAGCTGTCTATTATGTGTATGTGTGAGGTAACATATACTTCCCGACAGGGGGAGGGTTTACTGTTGGCTGGAGATTTATTAGGCTGCCTATAGCAATCAATCACAGCTCAGCTTCTATTTTCCTACAGGTCATTAATATGACATATTCAAATTCTATTTTGTTATAGCTAACAGCAGTTATTTATTAACCCGGGCGTAGCCGGGTACTACAGCTAGTCTAATATATAAAGCTGAGTGTGTGTGTGTGTGTGTGTGTGTGTGTGTGTGTGTGTGTGTGTATATCCGGGATTGGCATCTGCACCGTCGCAACTACAGCCACAAAATTTTGCACAGTCACACGTCTGGACCCCGAGAGCGTCATAGGCTATGTTGTGAGGCAAAATTTTAACCCTGCGCGTTCCAGTTCACCAAACAATTTTGCCCCTATCTACATAAAGGGGAAAAAGGGAAAGGAAACGTGTGGGAGGAAAATCGACAGCTGCCAGCTACAGCTACAAAAATTTACACAGTCACACGTCTGGACCCCGCGAGCATCATAGGCTATGTTGTGAGGCGAAATTTTAACCCCGCGCATTCCAATTCACCAAACAATTTTGCCCCTATCGACATAATGGGGAAAAAGTGACAGTTACCAGTTGACAGTTGTGAATGAGAGGGGCTTAATGATAGCACCAAAGACTAACAGCACATACCAGCATATAGTCACTAAGGTGGGGCCCCAACATGAGATATTCACCACACACGGGGACATGTATACACACCACACGCACACAAAGAGTAACTGCAAGTGTATAGTCGCTAAAGTGCAGCCCCAACATTGGATACTCACCACGCACCCGAACAAACACACCCACACCACAAAGAGACTCACACAACACAGAGACACACACACGCCCCCAAGGGAACACACACACACTCTATAGCGACACAAGCACTCACCCTACAGGGACACACACACACCACAAAGGGACACATAACACAGACACACACACCACACAGACCTTCCCCCACAGGAACACAAACACATAGCCACCCTATAGGGACACATGCACTCACCCCACAGGGACACAAACACCACAAAGAGACACACACACACACCACGCAGACCCCTCCCCCCCCCCCACAGGGACACACACACATACACACCCTATAGGGACACATGCACTCACCCCACGGGGACACACACACACCACAAAGAGACACACAAAACAGACACACACCACAAAGACCCCCCCACACAGGGACACACACATACACACCCTATAGGGGCACATGCACTCACCCCACAGGGACACACACACACCACAAAGACACACACAACAGAGACACACACCACACAGACCCCCCCCCCCACAGGGACACACACATAAACACCCCAGGGACACACACACCACACAGACAGACACAGATGTGAACAAATCACCTCACACAACTCGCCTCATACGTGTGCTATCTTTATTTTCCAAACATAAACATCTGATTAAAAACAGCCAATGTGCAACACATGTGCTATATAGGGAATTAAGGCAGATGTCAGTCACATGAGCTGTCTATTATGCGTATGTGTGAGGTAACATATACTGCCCGGCCAGGGGGAGGGTTTACTGTTGGCTGGAGATTTATTAGGCTGCCTATAGCAATCAATCACAGCTCAACTTCTATTTTCCTACAGGTCATTAATATGACATATTCAAATTCTTTTTTGTTATAGCTAACAGCAGTTATTTATTAACCCGAGCGTAGCCGGGTACTACAGCTAGTTCTGAATAAAGACACAGCAGAGGAAGAATAAATGAACTTTTATGTTTTTAAATGTTTTTTATGAGTGATATTTATATAATAACATTTTTTGAATAAACAGGTCCCTAGTAAGGGAGAAAATAGTACAATAGAGGAGGTGTCATGATTGTATGGTAAGCAAATCAATAAAGCCATATAGACTTAGCGCGTCTCTCACCGTAATGTCAAATCACATTTAAAGGTAGGCAAGTGTCTGATGTGTTGCGGGAGAGAGTTCCAGAATATGGAGGATGCATGAGAGAAGTCTTTAATGTAGTTGTGAGAGGATGAGATAAGGGGGAGTAGAGAAGGAGCTCTTGGGAGGATCGTAGGATGAGTGCGGGCAGGTAGCGGGAGACCATGTCAGAGATGTATGGGGGGACAGGTGATGGATGGCTTTGTATGTCATGGTTACAAACCAACAAGAGTTTTAGGAGTGCCGTGATCAAGGAAAGAGCGGATCCAGGAAATGTTTTTGAGCTGGAGTCGGCAGTAGGTGGCGAGGGCCTCAGTGTAAAAATTAGAGATAAACAAACTTTCTCCGAACATGTTCACCAATTTTAAATTCGGCACGAACATTGACGATTCAGTTTGTGATCGGTAAGCCTTAGCAATTTACTGAAAAATCAACTAAAGTAACTTTGTTCGGTGAAGAAATTCGAAATTTTTGAATGGCCCTAAAACATTCCTTGATGTTTTGGGGCCAAAACTCTCACTGCAAGACCCAGTGGCGGAGAACGCCCCTAACCGAAGGTTAAGTGTTGTCACAGCCATCGGGTCTACCATTTTTTTCAATCTGAAGAATTTTATGGAGCTTTCAAAGAAATTTTTTAAACTTCCTTAAGTTTCCAGATGTTTGGACACCTGAAGGCTGTGAGTTTCTTGAACAGTGCCAAAAGTGGCAGCAGATGTGAAATCCATGAATCTTAAAATCTTCTTTAAACATCCCTTTAAAAGAGCTTTTAATTCTTTTAAAAAAAAAAGTTGAGTTTTTTAAAATTATTATTTTTTTGGTTAAAGAGCAATCCATTATTATTGCAGAGTGAGAGGCCACCTCTTCTACACTTATGCTATTTTTATCTGAATTGCTATTAAATATGTCCATTATATGCTTAATATAAATGGTCTTATAGGTCTTTTCACACTCCTGAAACACTATAACATGGATATTGCTTCTTAAAAATGTGCAGTCTCTTTATATGTTTTTATTCCGTGTTTAGAATACATATTTTTTGCATGTGCACAAGTGTGTTATTATAGCATTAATCTTGGACCTGTCTTTGCATTGACCATTACCCTTATTCAACATTCCAGAAGAATTAGTGGTGAACTGAAAAAACTGTTTTCTTTCCCTTATTTATCTTCCAAATATGTCAGGCTTCAATAATCAATCCACCAACCACAAGTCTAGGTGTTATCTGTGGTATGGGAAATGGGATTGGCAAGTCAGATGCCTTCTGCATTAATGAGGAGCTAGGCAACAAGATTTCACAAAGAACTGTATCATGTATGTGACTGGGTACTGGTGCTGGAGGAGACAGAGCCCTAGGCAAAAGAGAGATAGTTCACTGTGGAGGTCGGCGCCATGTTGACATTGCCGTACAGAGGAGTAACATCATGTACTATGTGCCAGAAGGAGACCTGATAGATCCACCACAAGAAATGCCTGCTCTGGAAGATGTGATCTTCCTCAGCACCCCGGGAACAAAGGGTGCTTCCCCACAACCAGAGCAGTCCGCAGAGAAGATGGCCATGTGGCGCCCTGTGCCTGGTAAGCCACAGAACCAACTAGTTCATTATGGGATGTCCACATCTGGTACCCAAATCACACACAAAGCCTTCCACTCCAGGCCTGTAGGGGGAGCCCAACTGATTGCTCTAAAGCCAGATCCCTGATAAATACAGGTGCTGGGGACAGAGTTTGCCAGAGTGTGCAGATGCTAGGAGAACTGCGAAGGTCAGCTCAGTGTCTAGGGAGCTAAAACTGGTTACGGAGCCGTGCTAGGCCCGAGATCAGTGCACAGCCAAAGCCATTGTGAGTTGCAGAGAGAGTGAGGACGATGGGCAGAGCCGAGGAACACTACAAAGGGGGCAGAAGAGCCATACTGGCTCACCCCACCAGGACACCGGTCACTGGAGACCGAGTCTGCAACAGGGAAAGAGATCAGCCCAGCGTAGAATCAAGAACACAGAGGAGGTTTAGCTTCCCAGACACTCGCAGCACCCACAATTGAGAGCCATAGTCCGCAGGAGAGATAGCAGTAGCCCAGAGAGAGAGCCCTCAGTGCAGCAACACAGGTGTGAGAGAGCAGGAACGGTCAGGCCTGGTTTCACACACACCAGGCTCAAGGCAAGGGAGCAAGACAAGGTAGGCCTATACTTCACTCGCTGTGGAAATCCCAAAGTGCACCCTTCAACTCTGGATGTGTACCTGAGTCCATCAGTAAAAGGTACCAGAAAAAGACTTTATTGTGTGTGTGTCCATCATTCCAGTCCCACACCACAATGACTGTGCTTCCCTACTCCACCATTCTACCTTTAAAGCCCCGGGGACCTCACTCTCCCCGTAGAGAGCCACAACACCTTGCTGCCGCCCATCACCACGGAGGTCCCAGCAGCGCCGGTGCCATCACCAGACCTACAGGTGGCGTCACGACTGACAATAACTTTAATTCCTCTAAATAATCCCCTTTTTATTGTCTCCCAAGGGCACGGACTCAAGCACCAACCACCCTTGAAATCCCTGTACCAGTACGCCTGAGCTCCGAGTACACAGACCCTTGTGGCATCAGACAAATCTGACATCACGAACAGGATCCCGGTGTAACTGGGTACTATGTGCTGTGATTAGACTGTGTTTGTGAACCGTTAATCTGGGCAGCCATTGCAGCACCACAGAGTGGGAAGAGCGTTATGGCTGAAAGGCGTGAAAATAGGTCCCGCCCCACGTTCTGACAAGAACCACCGAACGCAGCAGCCAGGTCTAGAAATACCCGAGGTGCTCCTCTCCCACCTGCAGAGCTGACTACGTGCTTTTATTTTTCAGAGACTGCCAGCGATTCACTAGGGGGGATCGAGAATGAGTGCCCCGGACCCAAACAACGCAGCGGCCCTTCAGGTAAACCCGTCCACTGATGCAGCGGCCCCGATTGTAAACCAGCTCGCCACCGATAACGGACAATCTGTCGGGCCCACAGTTGCCAATCCACTCGGAGGTGCAATACCCGCACCTGCACCTAGCCCCAATAATGCCGATCTCACTGCCATACGTCCCTAATGCAGCCTGGTTGCCTAAGTATTAGGGTCATGTAAGTATTAGGGTCAGCCAGGCACCCTGGACACGTTCAATAGAAAGATTTGTAATGTGTTGGACATGTATACAATGACATCAGTAGTGATGGGACAGTTAACAGGTGCAGTGGATCGGGAAACTCAAAACTGGTCAGAGGAGGATCAGGGGTCTATTGTCCAAATCTTTGAGAAGCTGAAAAGGGTAATTGACCATCACACTGAGACTGAGCTCAGAATGTTGTTTTACCACTGCAAGCAGGGGGCATAAGGGAGTGTCCTAGATTACTCCTTACGCCTGCAGAAGGCGCTGAGACTCCTTAAACAAGTTGATCCAATCGGCATATGTGATGAAAATAAAATGCTTATTGAACAGTTTGTAAGAGGGCTCAGGTTACCAGATGACAGCAAGCAAACACGCTGGTGGGCTCTCCAAAACCCTGACACAGAGTTTGCCACCTTAAAAGAACTGACCATTAAGGGACAGCAACTCCCTGCAGTATCAGACTTAGCCCCCCAGCTGCAATGGGTTAAAATACCCTCTTTGCCAGAAGCACTTTCCTTATCCCCTGCAGCAGAGACCAGCATGCAGGCTTGACCCTCGACCGGATTGACAGCCTGTGCTCCGAGGTGCACCAGCTGAGCAAAGATATGGCTATGCTCATGGGTGCCAGGCAGCCCAAAACCAAAACACAGCCACAAGAAAAGATACAGCTTGCTGACAGCCCGGAAGAAGTCCCATGGATGAGGAAGAGGACACCGCCGCTTTGAGGGAGAACCACCAATCGCTACAGTGCCAGCAGGCAACCCATCTGTCGCAAGTGCAACAAAGAGGGACACATCTACCGCTTCTGTCCGTTAAACGAGCAACCCCTGGGGCCGGGGGCCCAACCACAGGAGTAGACTGTCCAGGCCCATCCAATTGGCTGCACAGGTACGTGGGAGATCGTCCGTAACTGTCCGTCATCATAGAAGTCATCGCTACCACTGCTTTGGTAGACACTGTGTCCCAGGTGACCACCATCCCAAGTATCATTTACTAAAAGTTCTGGTCTGAACTCGAACATGACCCTCCAGACCCTAGACTAACTATCATAGCTACCAATGGGTTGCCTGTAAATATAGAGGGACATCGGGAGGAAGCCATAAAGGAGGGGAGGGTGGAATTAAAGAATCAAGGACTCATTGTGGTTGAGACAAATCCTAATGAGATGAGAAGGATCCACATGTGATACTTTGTACAAATATAATGGTTAATTGTTTAGATGAAGTGCTGTTTTTGCTTCAACAGAGTACACTGCTACTCCAGGAGAGAGGAGGGTTCTTCAGAAGGAGATCCGAGCCCTCATGTACCAGCAACAGGTAACTTTAACAAGTGGTGAAATTGGTAGTGTACGTGTAACAGACCCAATTCCTATTGTGGTACCACGAAGAAGTGAAATGATGATCTGGTGTTGGGCAGCAGTAGGCCTCAGAGGGCTGGACTACCAGACGGTAGTGGAGCCAGTGATGTCTGACAGTAGTCTTACACTCCTGACAGCCAGAGGGGTGGTTGATGTACGAAAAGGAAGGGTACCTGTACGTATACTAAACTATGGTGATGATGAAGTAAAGTTGCCAAGGTATTCCACTGTTGCTAAGTTGTTCCATGTAGATAACAACTCCATACATGTAGCAGAATCACTAGCTCAATCAGTATCAGATGAACCTCACAACTCCAAGAAACAGTTAGAGAAATAGTGTCAGGAGCTTCAAGTAGGCATTGATAACACACCTTCTCACCAGAAACACGGAGTTTATCGGGTAGTTCAAGAGTATGAACAGGTGTTTAGCAAGCATGCACTTGATTTTGGGAGAATAAAAGGGGTAAACCATCATATACCCACTGGAAACCATCTACCCATTAAAGAGCGATACAGGCCTATACCACCAGCACACTACCAGAAAGCTAAAGAAATGTTACAGGACATGAAGGATGCAGGGATCATCAGAGATAGTTGTAGTCCCTGGGCAGCTCCACTGGTCCTGGTTAAAAAGAAAGACGGTAGTATGAGAATGTGTGGAGATTATAGGCAAATCAATAAAGTAACACACAAGGATACATACCTGTTACCCAGTATAAAAGAGTCACTTGCTGCATTGAAGTCTGCTAATTACTTCTCTACCCTAGATCTTACTAGTGGGTACTGGCAGGTCTCCCTTGCAGAAGAAGACCATGAGAATACAGCCTTCACAACACCGATGGGGTTATGCAAGTTCAACAGCATGCCATTCGGGTTATGCAATGCACCAGGGACATTCCAGAGGCTCATGGTGTGTTGAGTAGGCCACAGAAACTTTGAAACCATACTTCTCTACCTGGATGATGTCATAGTGTACTCCAAGACCTATGAAGACCACCTGCAACACTTGAGTGAAGGGTTTGAGGTATTGTTCAAGTACGGCATGAAATTGAAGTTTTCAAAGTGTCACCTGCTGAAACCGAAAGTCCAATACCTTGGGCATGTGGTCAGTGCAGAAGTCGTAGCACCTGACCCAGACAAGGTCACAGTCATCAAAGACTGGCCAGTACCAACCACCTTTAGAGAGGTACGCCAATTCTTGGGACTGGTCGGGTACTACAGGAGGTTCATCAAGGGCTACACGAAGATAGCGGCGCCCATGCAATATCTCCTGGTAGGACAATCTAAAAAGGGGAAGATCAGAGGTCCTCCATTCCGGTGGGGGCAAGAACAAGAAGAGTCTTTCCAGCAGCTGAAAGATGCCCTCACTGGAGAAGAGATCCTGGCCTACCCCGATTACAGCCTACCATTCCTGTTATACACCAATGCCAGCAACGAGGGCTTAGGAGCTGTCTTGGAACAGAGACAGAAAGGCAAAGAGAAGTTTAGAGCCTATGCCAGCAGGAAACTCCGTCCAACAAAGAGGAATCCAGAGAATTACAGTTCCTTGAAGTTGGACTTCCTAGCCTTAGTCTGGGCAATCACAGAACGGTTCAAGCATTACTTGGCATCCTCAAAGTTTACAGCTTTCCCTGACAACAACCCTCTAACACATGTAGAGACTGCAAAGCGGGGAGCAATGTCGCAGCACTGGATGGCCAGATTATCCAACTACGACTTCACTGTCAAGTACCGGGCAGGCCATAAGACTGGCAATGCTGATGCCCTATCCAGAATGCCTAACCTACCAGACGTGGGAGAAGACGTGGATGAGCTAGAAGAAGTAGAGTTACCGGCCTTCCACTGTCCAAGTGCATCCTCCTGTCATCTGGCAAGCCAAAGACATCAAGAGACAATAATGAACCCGTTATCTCACGATAGCTGGAAAGAGACCCAGGACAGCGACCTAGCTGTTAGCTTAGTCAACGAGCTAATAACCAAGGAACACTCCTGCTTGAGTCCAGAAACTTCACAAGAAGCCAAGCGCCTATGGAAGGAGAAGGGGAAATTGTTTGTCTATGAAGGAAAACTGTGCAGACGTCAATCCCAGAACCCATGAACTGATCTGGCAGATCGTGGTACCAAAAGGAGATGTACAGATGGTATTAGAAGCGTATCACAATGATGCTGGACACTTTTGTTGGAAGAAACTGGAGATATTGCTGAAAGACCACTTTTACTGGTTAGGCATGAGAGATTCCATTGAAAGATGGTGTAGAAACTGTGGACTGTGTCGCCTGAGAAGAAAAGACCAGCAAAGCCAAAAAGCTCCACTACAACCAATTGTTACCAAGAAGCCTCTTGAGATTGTTGCCCTGGATTATGTGAAGCTGACACCCAGCAGAACAGGGTATACCTATGCTCTTACCGTGGTTGACCACTACTCAAGATTCTTAGTAGTAGCACCAGTCAAGGACTTAACTGCAGAAGTAGCAGCAAAGACCTTCCAGAATTGTTTCTGTCGACCACATGGACACCCAGATGAGGTACTAACAGATCAAGGATCTGCATTTGAATCACAACTGTTCCAAGAATTCCTAGGATTGTATGGTTGCAAAAAGATTAGAACCACGCCATATTATCCACAAACAAATGGTTTTTGTGAGAAAATGAACAACATTGTCATCGACATGTTAAAGACCTTACCACTAGAAGAGAGAAACCAATGGCCAGAAAAACTACCTGACTTCGTGGATATATACAATCAAGTACCTGTAAGTTCCACCAGCTATGCGCCAGATTATTTGATGTGAGGAAGACCAGGAAAACTCCCAATTGACTTGGGGATGGGAACTGTAGAACCGGACCAAGATACTTCAGAAGAAGATTGGGACTATCACCTTCAACAGCAGTATAAGAAAGTTCAGGAATGTGTGGAAAAGAACTTAGAACAAGTCAGCAGCAAGCAAGAACATGACTTTAACAAGAATGCCATAGCTGAACCCTGGATACCTGGTGAACTAGTTCTCAAGGTGAAAAAGAAGAACCAATAAACGAGTTGACCAATGGGAAGTTGAACGCTACACAGTCATTCCATTCAATTTTGACAATTCCAATACTTACGTAATCAGTCGCAATGAAGGAAGAACATCATCAACAGTTTCAAGAGATCATCTCAAGAGATGTCCTGAACAACTGAAACCACAAGTAAACTACTATTCAACACGAGTTGAGGAAAAGAAAGAGAAAGTCATCCACACCGTACTAGGAGATTTCCCAGAAGATTGGCCTCAATGTGATGGAGCCATCATAGTACCAGTAATCTCATTTTATCAATCTGTGGAAGAAAAAGTTCCAACTCCAATAGAATCAAGAAGAGCAGAAGAATCCGTTCAAGTACGAGACAGCCTGTTGTACTGGAACAAGAGATTCCTACAATCGGCGAACATACCAGTCCGCTAGATCTACGTGACTCTGAGATACCGTAGTACTGTCGTAGTCTTTCTAACAAACTAGGGTATAGTGCACGCACAGCACCAGACATAGACACTAGTGACACACCAGTACTACGTACATCAAATCGTAGTAACTTTGGTCAGCTACCACTCAGACACAGAGAGTGAAGTGTAGAGTGTCAAAATGAAGAAATGTAAATAGTGACTTGTGTATAAAAATGTGAATAGTACAGTCATGGCCAAAAGTTTTGAGAATGACACCAAAATTATATTTTCTCATGATCTGCTGCCCTCTGGTTTTTATTTGTGCTTGTCTGATGTTTATATCACATACGGAAATATAATCGCAATCATATTATGAGTACCAAAAGGTTATATTGACAGTTAGAATGAGTTAATGCAGCAAGTCAATATTTGCAGTATTGACCCTTCTTCTTCAGGACCTCTGCAATTCTCCCTGGCATGCTCTCAATCAACTTCTGGACCAAATCCTGACTGATAGCAGTCCATTCTTGCATAATCAATGCTTGCATTTTGGCAGAATTTGTTGGTTTTTGTTTGTCCACCCGTCTCTTGATGATTGACCACAAGTTGTCAATGGGATTAAGATCTGGGGAGTTTCCAGGCCATGGACCCATAATCTCTGTTTTGTTCCCTGAGCCATTTAGTTATCACCTTTCCTTTATGGCAAGGTGCTCCGTCATGCTGGAAAAGGCATTGTTGGGCGCCAAACTGCTCTTGGACGGTTGGGAGAAGTTGCTCTTGGAGGACATTCTGGTCCCATTCTTTATTCATGGCTGTGTTTTTAGGCAAGACTGAGTGAGCCGATTCCCTGTGCTGAGAAGCAACCCCACACATGAATGGTTTCAGGATGCTTAACAGTTGGCATGAGACAAGACTGGTGGTAACGCTCACCTCTTCTTCTCCGAATAAGCTGTTTTCCAGATGTCCCAAACAATCAAAAAGGGGATTCATCAGAGAAAATGACTTTACCCCAGTCCTCAGCAGTCCACTCCCTGTACCTTTACCCCAGTCCTCAGCAGTCCACTCCCTGTACCTTTCCCCCAGTCCTCAGCAGTCCACTCCCTGTACCTTTTGCAGAATATCAGTCGGTCCCTGATGTTTTTTCTGGAGAGAAGTGGCTTCTTTGCTGCCCTCCTTGAAACCAGGCCTTGCTCAAAGAGTCTCCACCTCACAGTGCGTGCAGAAGCACTCACACCAGCCTGCTGCCAATACTGAGCAAGCTCGGCACTGCTGGTAGTCCGATCCCGCAGCTGAAACAGTTTTAAGATACGGTCCTGGCGCTTGCTGGTCTTTCTTGGGCGCCCTGGAGCATTTTTGACAACAATGGAAGCTCTCTCCTTGAAGTTCTTGATGATGCGATAGATTGTTGACTGAAGTGCAATCTTTCTAGCTGCGATACTCTTCCCTGTTAGGCCATTTTTGTGCAGTGCAATGATGGATGCACGTGTTTCTTTAGAGATAACCATGGTTAACTGAAGAGAAACAATGATACCAAGCACCAGCCTCCTTTTAAAGTGTCCAGTGGTGTCATTCTTACTTAATCATGACTAATTGTTCGCCAGCCCTGTCCTCATCAAAACCCACATCTGTGTTAATGGAACAATCACTAAAACGATGCTAGCTGCTCCTTTTAAGGCAGGACTGCAATGATGTTGAAATGTGTTTTGGGGGTTAAAGTTCATTTTCTAGGCAAATATTGACTTTGCAAGTAATTGCTGTTAAACTGATCACTCTTTATGACATTCTGGAGTATATGCAAATTGCCAGTAAAAAAACTGAAGCAGTAGACTGTTAAAATTAATATTTGTATCATTCTTAAAACTTTTGGCCATGACTGTAGTGTATAGAAGGGGGGAGGAAGCTGTGCACAGCCCCATGGTTATATCCCTGAGGAAGGTGCTGCGACAGCAACGAAACACGTAGGGAATAAAGCAGCAGCATCCTAAGAAGCTTTGTGTTCCTTGTTATTCATGGCGATGGCAGCGCGGATTACACTGGGGAACAATTTGAAAAACATTTTCTGTTGAGATAGGTTTTTGAGCTGATTTATACTAAAATTGGCATGCTGATTCCAAAAATGTAGTCTGTTTTTTTCTAGCACGTCAAGTTTTTCCTCCACAACTTACCTGCCAGAGAAGCACAACTGCACTGATATCTGTAATAAGACTTGTTATCTGATTACAATTCGACTCGTATAGAGCTACGTGGCAACTTGTAGTGTTAAAAAACATATTTGTCATGCCTATTTCTTATATATTTCATTTTTTGTTCATATTTGTACTATTTAACAAAAAAAAAAACACTTTTTAGGTACAGTAGTTTACATAGTTTTGAGTAGACAAAAATCCTATAGTTCAAAAACTTGACGTGATAGAGAAAAACTGAGATCATTTCTGGGTTCAGCATCCAAAAATTAAGAACAGTTGTCAGACCTAACTCCTAAAAAATTGTGTTCCCCAGTGTTATCTAAGCACTACTCCTTATGATTTGAATACACCACCACTCTGCATGAGGAAGTGTGGATCCAGCTTCAGCTGTCCAGGCGAGCATACCAGTTGTGGGTTAGCACAACCAAACCAGGTGAGCGTATACACCCACGGATAAATGACCTTATTTAAACAATAAGACCCATTTGCGCCTCTTTGTCTCTCTCTATTCCTATAATTCTGATGGCTTGTACCCATTTTAATGGACTCTGCTGATCCCTGTGGGACCTTCTTATATACAGTAGGTATAGAAAGTATTCAGACTTTTTTACATTTTTCATTCTTTGCTTCATTGCAGCAATTTGGTTAATTCAAAAAAGCTAATTTTTTTTCTCATTAATGTACTGTACACTCTGTGCAAATTTATTAAAAAAGAAAAACTGAAACATCCCATGGTCATAAGTATTCAGACCCTTTCCTCAGACACTCATATTTAAGTCACATGCTGTCCATTTCCGTGTGATCCTCCTTGAGATGGTTATACTCCTTCATTGGAGTCCAGCTTGATTTCGAAAGACACACACCTGTATATATAAGACCTCACAGCTCACAGAGCATATCATACCAAATGAGAATCATGAGGTCAAATGAACTGCCCAAGGAGCTCAGAGACAGAATTGTGGCAAGGCAGAGATCTAGCCATGGTTACAAAAGAATTTCTGCAGTACTCAAGGTTCATAAGAGCACAGTGACCTCCATAATGCTTATATGGCAGAAGTTTGGGACCACCAGAAGTCTTCCTAGACCTGGCTCTCCAGCCAAACTGAGTAATCATAAGAGACGAACCTTGGTGAGAGAGGTAAAGAAGACGCCAAGTTCACTGTGGCTGATCTCCAGAGATGCAGTAGGGGTTGGGAGAAAGTTCCACTACAGTCCTTCACCAGTCAGGTCTTTATGGCAGAGTGGCCCGACGGAAGCCTCTCCTAACTGCAAGACATACGAAAGCCCACATATGTCAGAGGGGGAAGTTTTTTTTTTTTTACTTCAATAAAGATGGAGTCACTAACTGTGTTGTGTTTTATTTCTTATAAAAATATTTTTCTGTGTTGTGTTTTTTTTTTTTTTTATCTCTACTAGAAATTCATGGTGGCCATGTCTAATTTTGGTGTGACACCATGAATTTCAGGCTTAGGGCCAGCTGATAATAAAAAGCTGGCTTTAGCCCTATTATGACCCAGCGTGCCACCAGGCACCAGGGCCGCTGGAAGAGTCGGATACAGTGCCAAAAGATGACGCTTCTATGAACAGACCATTTTCTGGGGAGGCTGCAGACTGCAATTCGCAGCGGGAGGCCCAGAAAGCTTGGGCCACCCTGCACTGCGGATTCTAGCCCCAGCTGCCTAGTTACACTACCATTCAAAAGTTTGGGGTCACTTAGAAATTTTCTTATTTTGGAAAGAAAAGCACATTTCTTTTCAATGAAGATACCATTAAATGAATTAGAAATACACTCTATACATTGTTAATGTGTTAAATGACTATTCTAGCTGCAAATGTCTGGCTTTTAAAGCAATATCTACATAGGTGTATAGAGGCTCATTTCCAACAACCACCATTCCAGTGTTTTAATGGTACATTGTGTTTGCTAACTGTGTAAGAAGGCTAATGAATGTTTAGAAAACCCTAGAAGACCCTTGTACAAGTATGTGAGCTGAGTGTGACCGGAGCATAAGTGTGAATGGAAGTAAGTGAGTGACTTGTGATTCAGTAACTTTGGATTCAGGGAGTTTGTAAGAGAGGAATTACTGAATTGCTGGGTGTATTTTATTAGTACTTTACATTTCTTTTTACTTATCCTCTGTTTGGTGCAATCCCCATTAGGAAATAAGCTCCATAATTGACAGTGCCATCAAGTGTACATCTTGCCACATGTATGCAATCCTTGAACAGCTGGTCGAGGCTGCATACAGCTGTGTGAGATGTGAGCACGCTGTGCATTTGGAAGCCCAGATACTGGATCTAAATGAGTAGCTGGCAACACTGAAATCCATAGACAATATGGAAAGGAGTCTGCTGCTCACTGGGATATATGTGGGGAGGATGGTAGCATGGAGCTGCAGGACAGAGAGGCAGCTAGCTGGGTGACAGTTAGAAGGCGGGGTAGAGGGAAGAGTGCCAGGGAGGCTTGTCCTGATCTGGCACACCCCAATAAATTTGCTAAGTTGGCAGATGAGGGGGGTGTCGGTGCTAGGATAGCACTGCTGCAGCAAGGCATGTCCTCTGAAAGCCATAGGAGTGTCAGCTCCAGTAAGGGGGAAAACAGGAGAGCAGGGCAGGCCAGACAGGTGCTGGTGTGGCACCCCTGAGGGGCATTGCCACAGGTTCCACCGGTGCAAGGAAGGACTTACATTTTGGTTAACACAGCACACACCACCTTCCACCCCAGACTTGAAAGGGGAGCTCTACTGGCTGCTTTAAGTCAGTTCACCTTTAAGAACACTCAGGCTGGAGGGAGGAGATGGTCAGTCCCTGTAGTTAGTTTCAGTTCAGTTTAGTGAGGAGAAGGAAAAGAGAGGAGACAGAGCTGCTGGTTGCTGGGGAGATATTCAGGCCCAGGACCAGGGACGACTGACCGCTGTGCACACCCCAGGGAAGGGGTCAGAGGCAAGTGGAGAAAGCAGGGAACTGAGAAAGGGAATCGAGTGCTTAGCCTTTTAATACACATGGACACTGGAGTCTGACACTGCCAGCCTTCAGAGCTGCAGCAGAAAGCCCAGAAGACTCAGAACGAGTGCAGCCCTGAGGAGATAAAGTAAGAGACACGAAACTGACCAAACATAGGACCAGGGGCCACAAGAGAAACAGGGACCCTGCAGAAGGACCTCATTGTCAGCTTAGGACTAAGATCAGAGAAGAAGAAGGGGTGGGTTCAGGTTCAGGCAGGACTCAGCACATACCGCAGAGCACAGACCCAAAAGAGGCCTCATAACCTTCTAAGGTGGAAGTATCAAATTGCACCGAGGACCTGGTTACTAGTCTGGACTGTACCTATTATGTTATCACCAGTAAAAGATACTGAAACAACAATCCCAGTGTGTCTGTGCGCCTGTCTAACCATCGCAATTCACCACTGTGTCAGAAAGGACTTGACTACTACTCCCCTCATCCATCCCCGCTGCCCTGAGGTAAAGCCCCACCTGTGGGGAGCTGTTCCACACTCTGCTGCACCCACCATCACCTCAGCGGCGGGCTGCAGCGCTGGTATACCCGTTACTAGGTACCATAGGTGGAATCACGTTAATAATCTCCTTAGCCCCCCACCGTTCCCGGCCATTGAGGGTCCAGGGCACGGGACCGGGGATCGACCAGCCATGATCCCCCATCAGAACCGCCATCAGCCCCGGTACCCGAGTACCCCCATACCCTCTCGACCTCCTCACTGGTAGTGGGGGATTCAATTATTAGGGGAACAGATAGGGCAATCTATCACAAAGACAGGGATCATCGAACAGTGTGCTGCCTACATGGCGCTCGAGTCCGGCACATCGCTGATCGGGTTGACAGATTACTGGGAGGGGCTGGTGAGGACCCAGCGGCACAAAGCACATTGGCACAAAGTTAGAGGTAGGTGGAAGGTCCTTAAAGATGATTTCAGAGAATTAAGCTGCAAGCTTAAGGGAAGGACCTCCAAGGTATTATTCTTTGACATACTGCCTGTACCACGTGACACACCAAAGAGGCAACGGGAGATTAGGAAGATAAATAAGTGGCTCAGGAATTGGCGTAGGAAGGAGGGTTTTGGGTTCCTGGAGAACTGGGCTGACTTCTCTATTGGCTACAGGTTCTATGCTAGAGATGGGCTGCACCTCAATGGGGAGGGGGACACTGTGCTGGGGGAGAAAATGGCTAGAAGGTTGGAGGAGTGTTTAAACTAGGGATTGGGGGGAGGGTATTCATTGTACAGGAAGGGAAGATAGTGTAAATAGTAGCCTGGGCACAAGTAATAAAATTGGGGTGGCATGGGGGTTGGGCTTAGAACAGTCAAAATAGTAAGAAGGAATAGAGGCAAAGAGAGATGCATAAAGTGCATGTACACTAATGCCAGAAGCCTGACCAACAAAATGGTGGAATTAGAGTTAACTTTGTTGGAAAATAATTATGACATTGTGGAGATATCTGAGACATGGCTGGACAAGAGCCAGGACTGGGCTAATAATATACAGGATATATATGGTGGGGATATCAGAGACATGACTGGACAAGAGCCAGGACTGGGCTGTTAATATACAGGATATATATGGTGTAGATATCAGGGACATGGCTGGACAAGAGCCAGGACTGGGCTGTTAATATACAGGGCTATATATGGAGGGGATATCGGAGACATGGCTAGATGAGAGCAATGACTGGGCTGGTAATGTACAGGGCTATATATGGTGGGGATATCAGAGACATGACTGGACGAGGGCCAGGACTGGGCTGTTAATTTACAGGGCTATAGTCTGTTCAGAAATGACCGTACAAATAAGCGAGGGGGAGGTGTATGTTTATACGTAAAATCATCCTTAAAACCCATCCTCTGTGATAATATATGAGAATCTAATGGAAATGTAGAGTCCCTGTGGGTGGAGATAAGGGGAGGGGAAAAAAATAATAAATTACTGATAGGCGTTTGTTATAAGTCTCCAACAATAATGGAAGTGGAGGAGAATATACTCCTAAAGCAAATAGATGAAGCAGCGACTCAGGGAGAAGTCATTATTAGGGTACCTTTACACGCCACAACCAGCGGAGATATTTTTGGCGGTGATATTTCTCGCTGGATTTATCGCCGCCAAATTGCCTCCTTATGGTGGCGTGTATTTCGGGAATTTGGCGGCGATAAAACCAATGTGCGCCTAGTTTTGATTTTACAGCACTGCTCTGAATTCAGGCGACCATGGCGAGGCAACACATCGCCACCAAATTCCCCAATTACACGGCGCAATTGGGAGGCAATTTGACCGTGAAAATTCCAGGGCGACGTATCGCCGTCAAAAATGTCTCCCGCAGTTGTGGTGTATAAAGGTACCCTATGGGAATAAACATGCTAAAAATAGGAGGAAATCACTATGGCTAAATTAAGTTGTAAAGGTACCGTCACACACAGCAATATTGCTAGGCAATTTCACTGGCAATTTGCTGCTTGCAGTGAAATCATGGACACATTGTTCCATTTGTACACAGCCACAAAATAGAACAATGTGTCCATGATTTCACTGCAACCAGCAAATTGCCAGTGAGATTTCCTAGCAATATTGCCGTGTGTGACGGTACCTTATGGAGTGCAATAAGTGACAAATAGAAAGCATTTAGGGAATTAAACCAAGTAGGTAGTGATGAGGCATTAAATAAATACAGCAAACTAAATAACATCTGTAAAAAGCAAATCAAGGCAGCAAAGACTTGAGACAGAGACTCATTGCCAGAGAAAGTAAAAATAATCCCAAAATATTTTTTAACTACAGTCATGGCCAAAAGTTTTGAGAATGATACAAATATTAATTTTAACAAAGTCTACTGCTTCAGTTTTTCTACTGGCAATTTGCATATACTCCAGAATATCATAAAGAGTGATCAGCATAACAGCAATTACTTGCAAAGTCAATATTTGCCTAGAATATGAACTTTAACCCCCAAGAATCCAGAAAAGAGTGAACAAGAGCTGGAATCAAATGCCGCGCTGACCACAAAGATAAACACAGAGTTAGGCCAGGGTCACATTTGCGGTTGGACCCTGGCCTGCCGGATTCCGGTTTCAACTTAGCAATTTTTCCATCACCGCATAGCGTTTCCGCTATGCGGTGCTGGAAACCGCAGTCCCTAGTTACCCGGTGTTTACCTGCACGACCTGTCACACAGGCAGCGGCTCGGAGGGCGTTTTACAGCGCCGCACAGGAAATCGTGTCTGCAACGGTTTCCTGTGCGGCGCTGTAAAACGCCCTCCGAGCCGCTGCCTGTGTGACAGGTCGTGCAGGTAAACACCGGGTAACTAGGGACTGCGGTTTCCAGCACCGCATAGCGGAAACGCTATGCGGTGATGGAAAAATTGCTAAGTTGAAACCGGAATCCGGCAGGCCAGGGTCCAACCGCAAATGTGACCCTGGCCTAAATCACACACTCTGTTTATTTTGCCTACACGTGTTTCATGGCTCATAGCCACTTCCTCAGGGCCCTGAGGAAGTGGCTATGAGCCATGAAACACGTGTAGGCAAAATAAACAGAGTGTGTGATTTACTCTGTGTTTATCTTTGTGGTCAGCGCGGCATTTGATCCCAGCTCTTGTTCACTCTTTTCTGGATTCTTCAGTTCTCAGCTGGGAGCCTGCAGCGACCTCCTGTGTGCTTTTATTGTAGTTGTGACACTCACAACTACATCAGGTGAGTTTAACCATTTGGGGTCTGAGGGACCTGTATAATAGCGATACTACTCTATGTGCGCTTCCTTTCTCTTTTACTTTAACCCCCAAAACACATTTCAACATCATTGCAGTCCTGCCTTAAAAGGAGCAGCTAACATCGTTTTAGTGATTGTTCCATTAACACAGGTGTGGGTTTTGATGAGGACAGGGCTGGCGAACAATCAGTCATAATTAAGTAAGAATGACACCACTGGACACTTTAAAAGGAGGCTGGTGCTTGGTATCACTGTTTCTCTTCAGTTAACCATGGTTATCTCTAAAGAAACACGTGCAGCCGTCATTGCACTGCACAAAAATGGCCTAACAGGGAAGAGTATCGCAGCTAGAAAGATTGCACCTCAGTCAACAATCTATCGCATCATCAAGAACTTCAAGGAGAGAGCTTCCATTGTAGTCAAAAAGGCTCCAGGGCAGAGGGGCGTGGCTTGGCTGCACAAGGCTGAGGCTGCTTGAGTCAGGAGCTCCCGGACCCCAGGACACTGAAGCAGCTCTTAAACTTCACTGACCAGACTGAACTCACCAAAACTGACCTTCTGGAAGCCTAAAGGTCCCCTGCACGGATGGGAAAGGTCAAAAACCGCCAAGAAGCCCTGCCTAGAAAGGTATCTGACTTTTTTGCCACAAGCAGAGCGGGCCCTGAATTTTCCAACATGGCGCCCCCTCCCCCCGTGCTGCCCGCGCATCTCGGCGCGAGGCCCTCATACATGAGGATACTACCTCCTCACCTTCAGCTGACGCTCCGGTCACCCATGCCAACATGAGGGCTCTATTCGCCGAGCTCCGCGCCTCCATCCACGACGACATGCGCTCTATAGTAACGGAGCTTAGGGGAGAAGTGGCGGACTTAGGCGACCGGACCGATCGCCGAGAGACTAAAGTGGGAGAGCTTGTTACGTCGCACAACGCTCTTATAGACGAAAATGAACAGCTCCAAGAAAAGATCCACCATATGCAACTTAAGCAATTTGATATGGAGGATCGCAATCGGAGGAATAACGTGCGTCTCAGGGGCGTTGCGGAATCCATCCCTCAAGCTGACCTGCGCCCTCTGCTGCAAGATTTTATCGCAGAAGCGTTGCCGGATTTAGATCGCAGAGATCTGATAGTTGACAGAATACACCGAGTTCCGAAACCTCCAGGAGTCCGTGCAGATCTCCCGCGCGACGTCCTCGCTCGTATTCATTTTGCTGAGACTAAAGAGGACTTCCTCCGAGCGTTGCGAGAATCCCCGACTCTCTCAGATCGGTTCTTAAACATTGAAGTGTTTCCAGATCTCTCCCCGGGCACTCTTGCTCTACGCAGGTCATTCAAACCATACACGACGCTTCTCCGTGATAAAGACATCTCTTATATCTGGGGACACCCGACTAAACTGATTATTAAAAAAGACGGAGCAACTCATGTTTGTTCCCTTCCGTCACAGACAGAGCGTCTGCTACGTTCCTGGGGACTTCTTCCAACCGACACTTCGACATCGCCGGAGCGATCTTCTGCCCGACGCCCGATCGTCCCGGAGCGTAAGAAAAGAAAAAAATTGATCCAGGATGGATTGTCAGCTGAAATTTGAAATTTTCGACTGGTCAGGTCTTGTCTTCATCTTTACGTCCTGGAACCGTCTTCCTGGACGATTTTTTTCCGTGATCTCAGGATTACACCTACACACCTGAGATCCTATTTCCCCGCTGAGCACATTTTTGCTGCTCTTGTGTTTTATTCTTAGGTTCTCCTTTCGAGGTTTGTGAACCATTTTTGCTTTTTTTTTCCTTTTTAATTTTTTTTTTTTTTTTTTTTTTTTTTTTAGGACCAATAATTTTTTTTACTTGGTCTTTTGTTTTTGAAGTTATTTCTATTGTCCGTATTTGAGTTATTTCTCACTTTTACAGTCAGGCTAAGCCCTGACGCCACTTGAGCGTGAGCCCTTTTGTCGGCAACGCCTGAGTATCCAGTTTAATGTTGTCTTTCATTCCCAATTTTTTTTTACCCCCCCTCTTTCCCTCTGCACCTCCGAATGCATTACCCTCTTGATGGGAGATCTTGAGCTTTTATTGTTGCTTAAATTTCTAATATGCCTGTTTCATTTCTAGCTTTGAATGTTAACGGACTAAATTCACCACAAAAAAGATCCCTGCTTTATGGACAATTGAAGAGATCACGTCCTGATGTGGTGTTTCTGCAAGAGACCCATTTGTTAGAATCTGATAACTTTCGAGTTACCTCACGTTTTTACCCCCAGAGATATTTTGCTAATGCTCGGGATAAAAAGGCAGGTGTAGCTATACTCATTGGATCCTCTCTATCCTTTGAGATGGTCAAGTTTGTACCGGATCCCGAAGGCCGTTATTTGCTATTAATTTGCCGACTTAATGATGTTCTTTACTCTTTCCTGGTCCTATATGTCCCCAACGCCAAGCAAGTTACATATCTTAGGTCGACCTTGAATGCTCTTACCCCTGGCATGGTGGGACATAAATTGATTGCGGGTGATCTGTTTATAGGGGCATTGAGATCTCTAGATTGCTCAGCTCCGACGACCGCTAGAACGGAACTCTCCTCCCTTACTCTCTCTTTCCATTTTCACGACATCTGGAGGTATTTGCATGCCATGGAACGTGACTACACTTTTTACTCTGCTCGACATAAAACATTTAGTCGCATAGTCTATCTGCTGGTGAATGACTCCCTACTACCTCTCTGCATAAATGCTGACATTACTCCCATTACATGGTCGGATCATGCTCCCCTGACTCTGACGATCTCTGACTCTACTCCACGGCCCCCACTATCCACTTGGAAGCTTAATGAGTACCTCCTGACTTCCCAGACTAACCAAGACTCCCTGACGACTCATTTGAAGGAATTCTTTCTACTCAACGCCACAGATGGGATTGCTCCAGATGGTCTATGGTTTGCCCACAAAGCAGTAATGAGAGGACACTTCATCAAATTAGCGTCCATTACCAAAAAACAACACTCGGCGACTCTTGATTCTCTGCTCCTAAAGATTAAAGACTTAGAACAGAACTACACCGCCTCTCACGATCCCTCCGTTCTCGCTGACCTTGTAACTACTAGACATCATCTCCGAAATCATCTTCTTTCTCAAGTAGAATTACTCTTAAAAAAATCAAGGGCGCGTTATTATGGGATGGGTGACGGATCAGGAGCGTTACTTGCACGCAGAATTCGTAAAACTGAGGCCCGTTCCAGAATTTCCCATATTGTCTCTCCTCGAGGCTCTACAATCCGGAATCCAATCCTCATTGCAGAGCAGTTCAGAACTTATTATAGTGACCTTTATAATCTCGCATCCTCTCAAACAACCCCGCAACCTTCTTCTGCCTCTATAGCTGCCTTTCTGTCCCGAGCGAAACTTCCCTCCCTTTCAACTGAACAACAAACTTTCCTCAATGCTCCCTTTACCCTCTCTGAAATTCTGGAAGTCATTCGTTCCTCGAAAAAACAATCTGCTCCTGGCCCGGATGGCTCTCCCTATCGCTACTACTCAACCTTTGCTCCCCTACTTGCCCATCATCTTTTAGCTTTATTTCTCTTCTGGCAAAAGGAGGGCTGCATCAGACGGGAGGGTCTAACATCATCTATATCTACAATCTTAAAACCGGGCAAACCCCCCACGGACCCTAGCAGCTATCGCCCAATAGCGTTACTCAATTGTGACCTTAAGATTTTTTCTAAACTGCTGGCGGACCGTCTCAAGGTCGTACTCCCGTCCTTGATCGCCTTGGATGGTGTGGCTTTATCCCTGACCGCCAGGCGAGAGATGCCACAAGAAGGTAATCAATCTCTTAGAGATTTTAGAGAGGAGAGGTTCCCCCAGTGTGCTCGTGTCCCTTGATGCAGAAAAATCTTTTGACCGTGTTCACTGGGGTTATCTGGCAGCCGTTCTAGATCAATTTGCCTTCTCGGGGAATATTAAGTCTGCAATTCTAGCGTTATATTCATCGCCCAGTGCCTTGGTGAAAGCGGGAGGCTTTTCCTCTTCCGAGTTTACTATTACCAATGGCACAAGACAAGGCTGCCCCCTCTCCCCTCTCATTTTCGCCCTTGTGATGGAGCCGCTGGCAGAAGTTATCCGCTCACATCCTGACATATCAGGTGTAACGGTGGGTCAAGTGGATCATAAAATTAGCCTCTACGCTGATGACGTCCTCCTCTCCTGTACGAACCCTTCTACATCCCTCCCAGCTATACTCTCGGTCCTATCTGACTTCTCTCTCACCTCTTTCCATAAACTTAACCTTTCGAAGTCTTCTGTTTTCCCTGTCAATCTTTCCACCTCTGAACAACAATTTCTTTCCCGGCAGTTTCCCTTTCAATGGTCAACTCGGGGATTTCGATATTTAGGCATCCATATTACCTCTCTAAAGACGCTAATGAGAACCAATTATGACTCCTTAGTCTCGGATCTCCGTGCCGCCTGTGCTGACTATGCTAACTTTCAATTATCCTGGATAGCTCGTATCCAAACCATTAAAATGATGCTTCTCCCTAAAATACTCTATCTGCTCCGCTGTATTCCCCTTCCCCAGGAAGTACCTGAATACTATTCAATCCATTCTCGGCCGCTTTATCTGGAACAATAAGCCTTCTAGAGTGGCCATGTCTACATTGACCCTGCCATATGCAGAAGGGGGTTTTGGAGTTCCTGATATCACAGCGTATTACTCTGCAGTAGTATTAGACATAGCTAGGATATGGTGGACAGAATCTCCGAACCCGCTGTGGTGGCAGATCGAGACTCAATTTCCTCCTGATAAATCTACTAGATTGTTGCTGGAAATGAATCTCATCGGGTACTCCCCTCCTTCCCTTCCCCTTGCTGCGGTAACTTGCCTCCTTGGTATTTGGTGCAAGTTTGCTAGAACTCTTCTACCCTTTCTATTTCGCTATATATCTCTGAGAGCGATCGGGACTCTTATGGGGGATATCTCTTTTTCGAACTGGGGTGAAGGTCCCACTACATTCCTGCTCTCAGTATTGGACAGGGGATTTCTCCATCCTTTTACACTTCTTTCAACGAAATTAGGTCTCCCTTTTTCGAGTTACTTCACATATCTGAGACTCAAACACTTCCTCCATTTGATTACTATCCCAATCTATGATCTAACACAGATATCTCTCCCTCTACAATCCTTTTTTAAAAGCTCTGGTCCAGTAGCTCATGGGATCTCTATTGTTGTCAAAGCCATACTACGCACCAGACTCTCCACCAAATTACCTTATATGCTCCGCTGGGAATCACGACTCGCCTTTACGGCCACACTAAACCAATGGCTGGTGGCATCTGGACATGCGGCACATTATACGAGTTGTATCAACCATCTGGAGCAATCCAAAAAGTTAATGTTCAATTGGTATCTGACCCCGGAAAGACTGGCAAAATTTTCTTCTCGGACTCATGTCTCTACTACTACTTCATCATGTTGGAAGGGCTGCTCTCTCCCAGGCTCTGATCTCCATGTGTGGTGGTCCTGCTCAGGGGTGTTGACCTTTTGGAAAGAAGTTGAATCCCTATTGACGTCACTTACAGGCCTCCCTCTAGACCTCTCACCTCCCCTGGCTCTCTTAGGTCTAGACTTAGACTCTTTCCCCGCGCCACTCCGACCTATTATTACCAACACTCTAATAGCCGCAAGGCAAACAATTGCAGCCCACTGGAAGTCCCCAGATCTACCTGTACTTGCTGAACTCATAACGAGACTAAATACACATTGCGCTCACGAGATCATGCTTGCCCATGACTTGAAACGGAAAATTCGAATCGAAAATTGGTGGGATCCCTGGCTTTCCTCCCCTTACAATACAGTTAGACTCCCTCCTTAACTCACATCCCTTACACTAAGTGGTGTATTTCTTTTACCTCTACGAATGTTTTAACATGAGATATATGTCTTGTACTCCTATCTTTGCTTGCTAAATTCCTGTATAAATGTTAATGGTGCATACCCTTTCCCTCTTTTTACTTTATGCCCCCACCCCCCTCCTTCCTCCTTCTGTCCTATAGGATTATGGTAAGAACTATAACTCTTATTTATGTCTATATCTAATCTGTGTTTGATTTGGTAAAATGTTCAATACAAACACACTGGTTTAAAAAAAAAAAAAGGCTCCAGGGCGCCCAAGAAAGACCAGCAAGCGCCAGGACCATATCTTAAAACTGTTTCAGCTGCGGGATCGGACTACCAGCAGTGCCGAGCTTGCTCAGGATTGGCAGCAGGCTGGTGTGAGTGCTTCTGCACGCACTGTGAGGCAGAGACTCTTTGAGCAAGGCCTGGTTTCAAGGAGGGCAGCAAAGAAGCCACTTCTCTCCAGAAAAAACATCAGGGACCGACTGATATTCTGCAAAAGGTACAGGGAGTGGATTGCTGAGGACTGGGTAAAGTCATTTTCTCTGATGAATCCCCTTTTCGATTGTTTGGGACATCTGGAAAACAGCTTATTCGGAGAAGAAGAGGTGAGCGCTACCACCAGTCTTGTCTCATGCCAACTGTTAAGCATCCTGAAACCATTCATGTGTGGGGTTGCTTCTCAGCCAAGGGAATCGGCTCACTCACAGTCTTGCCTAAAAACACAGCCATGAATAAAGAATGGTACCAGAATGTCCTCCAGGAGCAACTTCTCCCAACCGTCCAAGAGCAGTTTGGCGCCCAGCAATGCCTTTTCCAGCATGATGGAGCACCTTGCCATAAAGCAAAGGTGATAACTAAATGACTCAGGGAACAAAACATAGAGATTTTGGGTCCATGGCCTGGAAACTCCTCAGATCTTAATCCCATTGAGAACTTGTGGTCAATCATCAAGAGATGGGTGGACAAACAAAAACCAACAAATTCTGCCAAAATGCAAGCATTGATTATGCAAGAATGGACTGCTATCAATCAGATTTTGGTCCAGAAGTTGATTGAGAGCATGCCAGGGAGAATTGCAGAGGTCCTGAAGAAGAAGGGTCAACACTGCAAATATTGACTTGCTGCATTAACTCATTCTGTCAATATAACCTTTTGGTACTCATAATATGATTGCGATTATATTTCTGTATGTGATATAAATATCAGACAAACACAAATAAAAACCAGAGGGCAGCAGATCATGAGAAAATATAATTTTGGTGTCATTCTCAATACTTTTGGCCATGACTGTACATAAATAGTAAGAAACTTAAAAATGATTGTGTTGGTCCCTTTAAAAACAGTCTGGGTGAAATGGTGGATGAGGATGAGGAAAAAGCCAATATGCTAAATGACTTTTTTTCAACAGTATTTACACAAGAAAATCCCATGACAGACAACATGATCAGTGATAACAAAAACTCTCCATTAAACGTCACCTGCTTAACCCAGCAGGAAGTACGTAAGTACAGCACCACCTAAAAATCACTAAAATTGACAAATCCCCGGGCCCGGATATGATAATTCCTGCAGGACTCTGGGGTGTAAGTACTGTCATAGATAGACCATTATTTTTAATCTTTAAAGATTCCATAATAATAGGGTCTGCACCACAGGACTGGCGTATAGCAAATGTGGTGTCAATATTCAAAAAGGGGACAAAAACTGAACTTGGAAATTATAGGCCAGTAAGCTTAACCTCTAGTGGGGGTGAAATCCTGGAGGGTTTTCTAAGAGATGCTATACTGGAGTATCTGAAGAAAAATAACCTCATGACCCAATATCAACATGGGTTTACGAGGAACCATTCCTGTCAAACTAATCTGATAAGCTTCTATGAAGAACTAAGTTCTGGACTGGACCAAAGAAATGCAGTGGATGTGGTGTATATGGACTTTTTAAAAGCTTTTGATATGGTGCCACACAAAAGTTTGATACATAATATGAGAGCAATGGGGATAGGGGAAAATATGTGTAAGTGGGTTAAGAACTGGCTCAGTGATAGGAAACAAAGGGACAAAGGGTGGTCATTAATGGAGACACTCAGAATGGGTCACAGTAAACAGTGGGGTACCACAGGGGTCAATGTTGTGTCCGCTTCTTTTTAACATACTGTATTTATTAATGTCCTTGTAGGGGGCATGCAGAGTAGAATCTCAATATTTGCAGATGACACTAAACTCTGAAGGTAATCAATACAGAGGAGGACAATTTATATTACAGGAGGATTTATGTAAACTATAAGCTTGGGCTGATAAATGGCAAATGAGCTTTAATGGGGATAAATGTAAAGTCATTCACTTGGGCAGAGGAAATAAAATGTATAATTATGTGCTTAATTGTAAAACACTGGGCAAAACTGTCACTGAAAAAGACCTGGGTGTATGGGTAGATGACAAACTCACATTTAGTGGCCAGTGTCAGGCAGCTGCTGCAAAGGCAAATAAAAGAATGGGATGCATTAAAAGAGGCATAGATGCTCATGAGGACAACATAATTTTACCTCTATACAAGTCAATAGTGTGACCACACTTAGAATACTGTGTACAATTCTGGTCTCCAGTGTATAAGAAAGACATAGCTGAACTAGATCGGGTGCAGAGAAGAGCGACCAAGGTTATTAGAAGACTGAGGGGTCTGCAATACCAAAACAGGTTATTAGAGGACTGAGGGATCTGCAATGCAAAGACAGGTTATTAGAGGACTGGGGGGGTCTGCAATATCAAGACAGATTATTAGAGGACTGCGGATTCTGCAATACCAAGACAGGTTATTAGAGAACTGAGAGGTCTGCAATACCAAGACAGGTTATTAGAAGACTGGGGCGTCTGCAATACCAAGACAGGTTATTAGAGGACTGAGGGGTCTGAAATACCAAGACAGGATATTAGAGGACTGGGGGGCCTGCAATACCAAGACAGGTTATTAACCTTGGGGTTATTTAGTTTGGAAAAACGAAGGCTTAGGGGTGAACTTCTAATAATGTATAAATATATGAGGGGTAGTGATGAGCTAGTACCAAAATGCTCGGGTGCTCGCTGCTCCGGCCGAGCGCCCCAAGATGCTCGGGTACTCAGCCCGAACACCCAGCCCAATGTTATCCTATGGGAGACCCGAGTATTTTTGTGAAATTACCCTGTACTTTTGCAGTGTAACAGATACACTACAAAAGTACCCTAAAAGTTAATCTAAGGGGTTAAAAACAATAAACATTAATACTCACCTCCTGTACTCCTGTACCTTATGTACCGGGGGGAAAACCCTTGTGACCGCTAGCCGCATGCTGATTGGCTGAACTGCAAGGTCCTTTTCCCCATCTTCTCACGGTGGTCTCGGAGGTCCTGTAACAGCCGGAGGTCTTCGGTACCGGTCCCAGTACATAAGGTACAGGAATACAGGAGGTGAGTATTAATGTTTATTGTTTTTAACCCCTTAGATTAACTTTTAGGGTACTTTTGTAGTCTATCTGTATAGATACACTGCAAAAGTACACGGAATACCCCCGAGCAGGAGCATACACCCGAGTATCTTGAGATTACTCGGTACTCGCCGAGTAGCCCGAGTACAGTGATACTCGTGCGAGTACCAAGTAGTGACAAGCATACTCACTCATCACTAATGAGGGGACAATACAGAGACCTTTTTAATGATCTTTTTACTTTTAAGGTATCGTTACATGGTAAAACATTGCCTCCGATGTCGGGTGCAATTCCACGGGAGCGCGGTTGCTTCCGACATCGCAGGCTGGCTGTCACACGGCAAGATGTTGCCGGTGACGCCACGGCGATACAGGCTGAGCCATCATCTGCTGGGCTGGGAACAACCAAGTGAGCGATCCGTACCAATACAGCGGTATAGGCTGGATCGCCGGTAACATCGCTATTGCGATGTTACGCGACACAACCCAACCTTATCGCTGGAGCAACATCCACAGGTTTAAGTGCGTGCACTTAAACCTGGCGATGTTGCACCAGCAACTTACTGCAGTTACATCGTGCTGTTACACAACACGATGTACTGCGATGTTGCTTGCAACTTCACTGACTCAGCAAATTGCCAGTGAAGTTGCAAGCAATGTTGTACCGTGTAACGGTACCTTTAGGCCTGACACAGGGACGAGGGGGCATCTTCTATAGAGACGGGGACAAGGGGGCATCCTCTTCATCTGGAGGAAAGAAGGTTTAATCATAATCACAGACGTGGATTCTTTACTGTAAGAGCAGTGAGACTATGGAACTCTCTGCCACATGATGGTGTAATGAGTGAGTCACTACTAACATTTAAGAAGGGCCTGGATGCCTTTCTTGAAAACTATATTATTACCAGTTATACATACTAGATTCTTTGATCGGGCATTGATCCAGGGAATTAGTCTGATTGCTGAATGGGGAGTCAGGAAGGAATTTTTTTCCCCAATGTGGAGCTTAGTGTTGCCACATGGGTTTTTTTTTGCCTCCTCTGGATCAACATGTTCGGCTATGGGGTGAACTAGATGGACTTAAAGTCTTCCTTCAACCTTAAATACTATGTTACTATGTTACAGTGATCTCCTCATTCTACACATGTACAGGATCTAGTGAACAGTATAGGCTGTTTTTTAGCATTCCTGTGCCCTCAGATTGTCAGCTCCTGTGATCAGGGCTCTTCTCCTCCTTTGTTACTTTCTATCTGTCATTGTTTGGTCCTTTCTTAGTCAGTGCTGTGATATCTGCTGCTCTGTATAGGAATATAATTCTTAAAGGATCCTGTCAGCAGGATTATTATTATGAAGTACAGCCCTGGCCATAATGTCTCTGTGACGCTGATTACACTGATATGTGCAGTGAAGCAATCCATTATTTGGACGCTGTATTACTATCGTCCTGTAAAGATTTTCATGCACACAAAATCCCAATGGGGCAGCTCTGTGGCGCTGGGGGTGGTGGCCTTCTCTCCCTCCTGTCCGCTCCCCGGTGTGCTGTCTCTCTTCCTCCTGTGCTCTCTCCTTTGACCTGTCTTCCCCCATGCGCTGTCTTCTCCTCTGATGTGCTTTCTCCTTTGCCTGTGCGATCTTTCTACCCCCCTGCATGCTCTCTTTTTGCCCCACACTGTGCACTTTCTCTGTATCACCCTGTGCAAACTCTCTTCTCTGCATATCTGCTCTCTCTCTGCTCCCCTTGCACTCTCTACCCCGTGCATTCTCTCTTCCATGTGCACTCTATTTCTGCTTCCCATGTGCACTCTCTCTCTGCTCTCCCTATGCGCTGTCTCTGTGGCACCTGTGCGGAGTGGGCAAAGACCAGGACCGGGGGAGGGGAGCAGAGCATTCAGAGTCCAGGGGAGGTTAGCAGATCATTCAGAGACTGGTGGAAGGGAGCGGGACATGCAGAGACCAGAGCGTGCAGAGACCAGGACCGGAGGAGCAAAGCGGAGTGTGCAGGGACCAGGGAGGGGAGTGGAGCATACATAGATCGTGACCAGGGGAGGGGAGCAAAGCATGTAGAGACCAGGGAAGGGTAGCAGAGCGTGCAGGGAACAGGGAGAGGAGCATGCAGAGAATGGGACTGGGGGGAGAGGAACATGCAGACTGGGACTGTGTGAGAAGAGCGTGCAGAGATGGTGACCAGGGGAGGGAGCAGAGAATGCACTGTCCGTGTGCTATCCGGGTGATATCCAACATTGCATTGATACCTCCCTCCAGCGCTGCCTGTTCCTCTCTTCCGGGCACTGCACTCAGAGCAGAGAATATTAGATTAGCCTAATGAGCCCCGGAAGTGAGAAGAGCAGACAGGGCTGGAGGGAATGGAGGAGGAAATTCGTTTATTTTAACACTTAAAACTCCTGGCTCTGGTCCCTGCACATGGATGTCACATGGAGGACATCTGTGTTCAGGACGTTTTTGGCTAAAACCGGTCGGTGCTGCCGACAAAAAACGGACATGTCTCCATGTGGAGCACACGAACATGCATCTGCTCCACAAAGAACACGGTCCGTGGGGATGTATGTATGTCTGAAGGGGGCCAGAGAATATGATGTGCCTCCATATGCCTGTACCTCCAGAACGTGTCGACACAGGTCACACACATACCGGAGGCACAGATGTGTGAAGGAGGCCTGACTCTGAAGAAAAACTGTCAGTCTGTATGAGGCTCTGACTCTAAACTTTATATATCATACCAGCTAACTTACTTAAAGACCTTAATGACATCACAGGTCATGTGCACTAGTACATGGCATCAGTCAATGGCAGCCGCCATTACACAGTTCTTGTAAAGGGTCATTCCATGTCAAGTGAACCAATGATTATTACCTCTATATTTTTAATTCATTTGAGATTTTGTTATTTGATAATAGCATGTCAGACAATGCAGAATGTGAAGAGAAAAATGTTTTAAAAAATTTATTTTTTTAAAAAATGATTTTCAAAGTTCGGAAAAAGTGCGAATTTCGCTGTTGCCTGCCTTTACGTTTCTCCTCATAACTAAGGCTAGGAATAAGATAGAGAGACAAAATAAACACCATTCTACTCAGAACTATACAGGCTTTCACCAGATATGTCACAAGAGGATTTTTGTTAATATTTTACCCATGTGATCGCAACCGCAAAACTTTAAAACGCATTTCCGAAAAATTGACGCGCTTTAAATATTTCAAAAATTGCCCATGTGTCTGCTTTGCTCTTAGCCACATCTGTACCAAATTTCAAGTTGGGATCCCAATGGGATCATATTTTAAAATATTTTACTATTAATAGCGTCAATGGGTCATTCCATATCAAGTGATCTAAATATTAATATATTTTTTTTACCTGACGTCTTTAGATTTTTTTTATTTTTTTTCCTTTATGAAGTACTACTTTAGTTAATTACAAATTAAAAGTTTAGAATTTTTTTATTCATCAGTTAATTTTTTACAGATTTTTAAAGTTTAAAAAAAGTGTGAATTTTGGCCTGGTATGAATTTACATTTTTTTATCTTGGGCTAGAAATAAGATAAAGAAACAAAATAAACACCATTCTACTCAGAACTGTCCAGGCTTTCACCAGATATGTCACAAGAGTATATTTGTTAATTTTAATTTTTTACCCATGCGAACGCAAACGCAACATTTTGAAATGCATTTCCGAAAAAACGTTTTAATAGAAATTTTCCAAAACTGCCCATGTGTCTTTTATGCTCTTAGCCACATCTGTACCAAATTTCAAGTTGGGAACGTGATGGGATCATATTTTAAAATATTTAACTATTATAGTGTCAATTCAAAAATCTTGAATTCAGATCTGTTCAACCTGTGGTCTAAAAGCGTGGGGTCTATATTTATCAAATCCATTATTTTTAGACATTACTGTATTATTTTGATATGTTACAGCTTAGAAGCAGGAGAGGACATATAGGAAAAAGCTTTGTTAGGGCTCAACCTGAGAAAGCACAGGGATAGACAGTGAATGCAGAGCAGATGATAGGCCAGCAGCTCTGTCAATCACGTTAAGTGTCTACCCACTGCATTCAGGAAGTAAGACAGCTCGTTCAGACCTTTCATGTCCTGGACATCTTCACTCCTGAACAAACAATAGTCTGTACAAAGCCATCAAGGCTGTGTACTAAAATATGGGTGAGTAAATATATTAATAGTTTAATGCTTTTATTATTAAGGGCCAATACACACAGTGCTATTCTTAGGGATCATCATACAGAAAAACAGCCCCATTGATTTCTATGGGGTTCACCACATGCAGTGTTTTTGGAAACACTCAAGAGTGAGTAAATCACTGCTTGAACTACTTTTTAATCGCTGCAATAAACGCAGCATTTATCATTTATATAAAAAAAGCTGCAATTTTTTTTCACTAGCGATTAAAAAAACTAACGCATATGTGGTAAAAACTTGGTAGAAAAACAAGCTGCCAAAACTGCAGCGTGTATCTGCAGACAGAATAAACTGTGCGCGCTAGCCCTAAAACTCACTTTATAGTAATACAGTTCTATCTCAATTGTACTGTAAATCTTTATTTTTATTACCTATCTTCCTTACTTAATATTAACTGTATTTTTCCCACACAGCAATGGCTGCTACTTCTCAAGAAACAGCATTTTATCATAGACACTGTTGCAATCCTTTTGAAAAAATATGAATATGATTGGCGCTGGTGGCGGCTACTGTACTCTCCAAAGATTGTGAAAATGAAGAAGTAGAATTGACTTTATTGCATCCTTCTGGTCCAGCGCCATCCTTTGTGTATCCAAGAAAGCCAGACATTTTAAAAGTGCACAAAAATCAGATATTAACTCAGGCGGAGCCTAACACCGTGACAGGCCGGACATACTCTTTGACACACAAGGAAATGGCGATTGCTAGTAAGCGTTTATGGACAAGATTACATTTCACCCACTAGAAGGGACAAATTGATAAAATGCCACTTTAAAAACGTACTATTAATTGTTTGATTAGTTCATAATTTATAGAACGATGATTTAACTACTGTACTATTCTTATTAAACACTTCATAAATCACATGTTTAGTGATAGAATAGAAAACAAATTTATATGTATAAATAGGGGTTAACATTTTTGGTTCTTTTAATCTTGTTTAATCAAACTTGAGGATATGATCACCTTTCTTCTTTTGGTTTGTTCAATACATTCAAGTTGAAAATGCTGAGCGTTGTATTCTGATGATTAAGTTGTATTTATCCTGGCACTTATGGGATTTGTTTTTTGTGTTTATTTTTTGTTGCATATAAATGTTTTATTCAATAAGTTGTGATAACTCATACAACCATAAAATAAAAAATACATAAATTTGACAGGTCCCAAGTTGAGTCTCTGCGCAAATATAACCAAGAACACAATCAGTCATTTTTTCACAATTGCCCGTCAATAGTTTGAATTTGATATAAATAAACATAGTCTTGTAACATATCAAATGAAAGCTGTTACCGTTCTGACCAAAATGATGCCTCTCCCACTTCATTATATTATTTCTAGCCTGAGATAAAAAAAATGTAAAGTCATACCAGGCCAAAATTCACCCTTTTTTTTTTACTTTAAAAATCTGTAAAAAATTAACTGATGAAGAAAAAAATTCTAAACTTTTAATTTGTAATTAACTAAAGTTGTACTTCATAAAGAAAAAGAATAAAAAAAAATCTAAAGACGTCAGGTAAAAAAAAATATTCATATTTAGATCACTTGATATAGAATGACCCATTGACGCTATTAATATTAAAATATTTTAAAATATGATCCCATCGCGATCCCAACTTGAAATTTGGTACAGATGTGGCTAAGAGCAAAGCAGACACATGGGCAGTTTTTGAAATATTTAAAGCGCCCCGATTTGTCGGAATTGCGTTTTAAAGTTTTGCGCTTGCGATCACATGGGTAAAATATTAACAAAGATCCTCTTGTGACATATCTGGTGAAAGCCTGCACAGTTCTGAGTAGATTGGTGTTTATTTTGTTTCTCTATCTTATTTCTAGCCCGAGATATGATAGAAAATGTAAAGCCATACCAGGCCAAAATTCGCACTTTTTTAAAACTTTAAAAATCTGTAAAAAATTAACTGATAAAGAAAAAAATTCAAAACTTTTTTTTTGTAATTAACTAAAGTTGTTCTTCATATAGAAAAAAATTTAAAAAATCTGAGGACGTCAGGGAAAAAAAATATTCATTTTTGGATCACTTGACATGGAATGACCCTAAACAGAATCTTTTAACACAGTCTATGGTACACAGTACCCGGTGGTACTCGGGTTCTGAGATGCTGTTTGTGGTGCCAAATTCAACAGCCATAAGGGCCAGGGGTACTCGGTAACCAGGCTGACAGTCTTTGGGGGAAGTCACGGTGATGGTGGCCAAGCTCCGTGGCCCTTAATGAGCATAGAAAGGGGGTATTTACAGGGGATTATGAGTCTTTTCATGATGTTACCTGCGGTATCTTGTCATGGTAAACAAGCACTGTTGTCTTGGATCTCCAGGCCAGATAGTGCGGCAGCTGGGATGGTATTGCTCCCCACAAGTGGAGCGGGACCCCAGGGTTGGTATAAGAGTCTTTAGGGATGGTGAGAGTTGTTGTATTGGGGTGTGACAAGGAGGGCGCAGGAAATAACAGGAGGACATGGAGTGTGCAGTTCCTTCACTTTTACTCTCAGTTCAGCAGTTCCAGCCCAGCTGGGGGCACCGTGTCCTTCTTGCAAGCAATCTGGTCCACTCCCAGGCCATCCGGGTCCACTCCAGCGAGACACCCCAATTATATGCCTTTCCAGGATGCCTTTCTCTGCGCTGGTTTTACTCACCACTCCTGCCCTGCGCCTTTGTGCTACAGTGTCCCAGGCTAACTGCTGCAGGCGACGGTCGACACGTTCTCTGACCCCAGGTCTAGCCACTGTCCTGTGGATTGTCTACAGTAGTTGACCACTGCACATAAAGTCCAGTGGTCGCCAGTTTCCTGGCTCAAGCTTTCAGCGTTGTAGCCAGATTGGGGCTGGTCCTCTCTTGAAACCAGTTCTTTCACCACAGCTGGGCAGCAGGTGGTGAATTCGGGGTGTCTGTGTGGGCTGACCTCGTCCGACCTACCCACTGATCCCGTTAGGTCCCTCAGCTCCCAGAGCTCCATCTTCTCTCTCTGACTGTCTCCTGCAGACTGCTCAGTAACAAACTCCTCCCACCCCCAAAAATATTCCTTCCTCTAGCCAGAGGACGGGGTCAGACCCTTAGAGGGGCTTCTTAGCCCTGCATCCCCTGGCCTTGAGTTGGTGTCGGGTGCAAAGTGTGTGTCTCAGTATTGTGTCCCTATCTTACCTGGGACTGGGATACCACACCTAGGGGCACCACAGATACATGACAGCACCCCCTGAAACACACCCCCAGGGCTGTGGGGTACTTGGAACCGGGCTGGTCTCAGTTCTATACATGACAGCACCCCACAAAGATACAGCACCCCCCATATATACATGACAGCACCCCCATTTATACAAGACATTACCCCCATATACACATGACAGCTCCCCCATATACATGACATTACCCTCATATATACATGACATTAACCCCATATGTACATGACATTACCCCAAATACACATGACAGAACTCCCCATAATCCTTCTATATTATAATGCACTTTGTCACTGTTTTAAAAAATAAAAGGATACTCACCCAGTTCCTCTCTCCGCACAGCTCCTCTCTCCTCGCAGCTCCGGTCTCTTGCATTGTGTGTGTCCTGCACTCTGCACAACGGGACGCACAGTGATGACATCATCGTTCCGGCCATGCAGAGCAGCAAGGGGCGGGAGATTTGAAAGCAGACAGACAGCGGCCGGAGCACTGCACTGCTGCAGCACATATTGCTGGTGATGAACCTCATGGCAGTCTCTATCTGCAGGGTACCTGCCGCAGTGCTGCCCCCTATATAGCGCCGCCAGAGGCGACCACTTCAAGTCGCCTCTTGGTAGGTGCACCCCTGGGTATGGATATGTAGATATAATATGGTGTGGGTATTGATATGTGGTTATAATATGGTGTGGGTATGGATATGTTGATATACAATGCTGTGCAAATTAATTGGGACAAAGCATTTAATTAAAATCATGAGTTGGTTACCAGTCAGTGATTCAAACCAGTTTTAACTGCTTTGAACAGGTGTGAGTGTACAACCTTGAGTAACAAAATGTGGATTGACTACTTTTAGTCAGAAAATAACAGCTAGATGCCCCCTTTTTGCTTTGTCCCAATTAATTTGCACGGCACTGTAATATGATGTTGGTATGGATATGTGGATATAACATGGTGTGGGTATGGATACATGTATATAATATGGTGTGGGTGTGGGTATGGATACATGTATATAATATGGTGTGGGTATGGGTATGTGGATATAATGTGGTGTGGGTATGGATATGTGGATATAATATGGTGTGGGTATGGATATGTGGATATAATATGGTGTGGGTATGGGTATGTGGATATAATATGATGTGGGTATGGATATGTGGATATAATATGGTTTTTAACTTCTAGAGGATTTATGATTTATTAGATGTTGGGATACACTTCAAAACCAAATTGGATCAAAGATGATTGGAGGCATCTGTATAATATAAGACGGTGTAAATACTTACAATGTGCAAAATATACGAGGTCCTAAAGACTTAATCCCTTCATAAGTAATCTGTGTGACCTGAGAATGGACAGTGAATATCCCTCCGATGAAGATGTCACCTTGTTTATAAAAACCATACTCAAACATGTATCTATAGTTATAGAGGAGACATTTGGAGCTCGGCGCGTCAGATCTACGGATCAGAGAGAAAAGAAGAAACCAGAGCGGAATCTGCAAAAAATCACAATTCAGAGATCTGGAATACATCAGAGACATTGTAAGATCTGACGTCCTTCATCAGTGACAACAGCACAGACCCTTCATAAAGTAGTGGTTTCTCGGCTGTGATCAGAAGGTTTTTATATCTAACGGAGAAAAAGGGAGGGCGGCACTCACCGGGTAAACGAGAGAGTCTTTTTATTCCAGAATTCCGGAAGCAAACAGGGTGCAGGGAGGGGGCAAGAGGAGCCGCCGGACTATGGCACCGTTTCGCGACGCGTGTCGCTTCTACGGGTCGTGCCTGGACCCGTAGAAGCGACACGCGTCGCGAAACGGTGCCGTAGTCCGGCGGCTCCTCTTGCCCCCTCCCTGCACCCTGTTTGCTTCCGAAATTCTGGAATAAAAAGACTCTCTCATTTACCCGGTGAGTGCCGCCCTCCCTTTTTCTCCGTTTGCTATTGCTGGTGCTTTGGCTGTGCACCCCCGGTGGGAAATCGCCATTCCTGGGTGGAAATCTAACTGTGACCTTGGCCCTGCTAAGTGCCCTGACTGACCTGCTTACTATTGACAGGTTTATATATCTTATGTCTCCTTTTCTCTGACATAGAAACCTGTGTTACATTTTTACATCTACATGAGCTCATCAGACCGGTGACACCGGGGAGCGTCTCACAAGAGGCGGACATAATTAGTTCTCTATTTGCTTTTGGAATATTACTCAAATGAAATCATTAAAAATGGAACATGATTCTTTTCGGTTAGTTTCACTGATGAATAAAAGTTTTGTTATGAAAACTAAAATAATGAAAACTCACAGTGAAGAAATGGCCTGAAATGAATCATTCTATTCCTATAGTTTAAGAGTATTGAGAATGTCCTGGGTCATTATTCTCCTTTGGAAATATTAAGAGAAATATTTGGCATTACAAGTAGTTGTCCAGAGCGGTCCACCTCTGCATAGGGGTGAGCAGATCCAATGACGTCTTGTCTACAGATATTTGCCGGGACATTTGCACTATACCCGTAACTGGCACCTCCCAGTGAGCCATGTCGGACCATGCATTTCATGTATTCTCATATAAAGATAGGGGAGAGTAAATTGACCTTCAATGATCCCAGATTTGATTGATGGCTGTAGCTCCCAGATAGAAGTATTTCTCAATATTGTTGTGTCCTTTCACATACATATGGTATGAGCCACTGAGACTAGTGATTACCTACAGGAGATAGGAGCAAAGTGATGTCACCGCCTCAGATATTTAACAGAAACTGGGGTAGTGGCAGTGAGGCATGGCAAGACCTAATGACCGGTCTGCAAACATGTCCTATGAAAAACGGTTACAGGATCTGGGAAAGTTTAGCTTGTAAAAAAGAAGACGGAGATGAGACTTAATAGCTGTCTACAAATATCTCAAAGGCTGTCACACTGTAGCGGGATTAAATTTATTCTCATTTGCACAAGGAAACACTAGAAGCAATGGGATGAGACATAGATTAGATATTAGAAAAAACATTTAGACAGAGAGTGTGATTAACGAGTGGAACAGGCGGCCACGAGAGGTGGTGAGTTACTGATGGTGGTGAGATTTTGCATGGTGCTGGGATACAATGTTATTTTTGGTGTCCTTCAACAGCTCTTTGCTCTTCACCATAGTGGAGTTTGGAGCGTGACTGTTTGAGGTTGTGAACAGGTGTTTTTTATACTGAAAACAAACAGGTGTCAGTGCTACCGGTAATGAGTGGAGGACAGAGGAGCCTAATCCTTGGAGTTAATTTAAGAAAACACACCCCTATGATGTGTTAGCAGCAACTAGTCTGTAAGGCTTTCTCCTTTTAGAATTCCCATAAATGCATATTATACCCGATGAAGGCCGTTGCTGTCTGAAACGCGTTGTTTGCTCTTATAAATTCGATATTGAGAAAAATATCTCATATCCAACCATCCTTGTCCTCCGGAAGTGCTGAAAAGGGAAATCTTATGTCTATACACAATGTTTTGAAATCTTAGAATGTCAGAGTTATTTATTGGCGTAATACATTTTGTGAAATATTTTTCCCTGATTTCTTTGTGAAAATTAAATAGTTGGGCCTTCAGCATAATTTATTTGAAAAAAAAAAACAATTTATTTTTCACTGCCCAATCTATAAAACAACTCTGTGACGAACCAATGGCTTCGAAATGCTCACCCCACCAGTATATACATTCCTCAAGGGGAGTAATCTCCAAAATGAGGTCACTTGTAGGGGAGTTTCCACTGTTTAGGCAGAGCAGGGGCTCTCCTAACAAGATATGGCGTCTGCTATCTACTTATAGACAAATTAAAGCTCTAAAGTTAAATGGTGCTTCTTCTCTTCCGAGACCTGCTGTGCATCCAAACACATATCGGATATCCCTATTGCACAATAAACTGTATAGTTCATTTTCTCCTGTTTCTCCGGTTAAAATAAAAAATCATGGGCTAAACAGCATTTTTGTGGTAAAAATGTATTTCTCCATTTTCATGGTTTTACATTAGAAAATTCTGTTAAGTATCTGTTGGTTCAAAGTTCTCACCATACATCTAGAGGGGTCTAGTTTCTAAAATGGGGTCACTTGTTGGGGTTTCCACTGTTTAGGCACATCAGGGGGTTTTCAAAGTACATGGTGCCCACTATATATTCCAGCTAATTTTGCATTCCAAAAGTTAAATGACGCTCCTTCCTTTCTGAGCCCTGCTGCACATTCAGTCAGTAGTTTTCCACACATATGAGATATCAGCGTACTCAGGAGGAATTGCAAAAAATTGTATGGACCATATTCTCCCGGTGAAAATACAATATTGTGTTATAAAGCAAAATTTTAGTGTGAAAAATTAAAATGTCAATTTTTTTCCTTCCGCATTGCGTTAATTCCTGTGATGCACATAAAAAGTTAATAAACTTCTTGAATGTGGTTTTGAGCAGTTTGAGGGGGGTTAGTTTGTAGGTTGGTGTCACTTTTGGGTATTTAGGTATTTTCTATCACACAGGCCTCTCTTAGTCATCTCAAATGTGATGTGGGGCCTAAAAAATGTTTTTATTTTTACATTTTTGTTGGAAAAATTGCAGATAAACTCTAAACCCTTCTAACTTTCTAACAAACAGAATTATGTTTCTAAAATGATACTGATTAATAAATAATGTTTCCCACATTCTTCGTTAAAAGAGAACCTGTCACCCCCTAATGCCTTCAAAACTGAAGGCAGCACCTTGTGCAGCGTGTATGCTGCATTGTGTGTCGGTATCTAGAATCTCTCCACTCCCTGTACACTGAAAGAAACACTCTATAAAGATCTTAGGTAAGGGTCCGATAGGTCTTATCTTTACTTGCTGCCATCGCTCCGGGCCGGTCCTCCCCACCCCCTCTATGTGTGTTCTGCCTCCTCTTCTGTGTGTTGCCTGCTCCTCTTTGGCGCCTGCACCTAAGCCTGTGAACTCACGCAGGCGCACACCGAGGACTTGGTTGAAGTGGAGCCCGGCTGCTCTAAGAGCGCAAGCGTGTGATGTAAACACTAGAGTCCAGTCTGTTAAATCTTAGGCTGTATGCAGGGCAGGCTCTGGTGCTTGCATCACATGTATGCACCCTTACAGCAGCCAAGTCCCACTCACACCAAGTCCTTGGTGCGCACCTGCATTAATTAAAACGCTTAGGGGCAGGTGCTGAAGAGGAGGGGGAGACCCATAGAAGAGGAGGCTGAACACACAGGCAGGAGGCAGGGAGGACTGGCTCAGAGGAATGGCAGCAAGTAATGCTAAGACCTACCGGACCTTTTAACTCTGACCTTTCCAAAGTGTTTTTTTTGTGGTACAGGGGGGTAGAGACATAGTACACACCTTCACTGAATGCAGCATACACGCTGCATTCAGTGGTGCTTTCATTCTGGAAAGCACCATGGGGGTGACAGGATTTTGGGAGGGCACTCCTCTATACATTCAAGACTAACACAGCAAATGCAAAGCCATGGTTGGTTGCACTGAAGGTCATCTAATCTGTATATTAGGTAGGGCCCTCCTTTATTCATTTGGGAGGACTTTCTATACATTTGGGAGGTGGTGAATATTGATACACAAGTATTTGAGGACCAGCGGCCACAAGAAATTCACTTTGTGGAACCTGATTTACTGTCTTTAAATGTTTAGGATGATGAGAAACAGTTGCCATCAGGTCAGCCTACAATCACAATTGTGAAGGTGGATGACCACTGTGCTCTCCCCTTGCCTCACTGTGATTTCCCATCTCCCTGTGTCCCCTGCCTCTGTGTGTGGCTGTTTGTGTCCCCCCCCCTATACCTGTCTGTGTTCCCTTCAGCCTCCCTGTGCCAGTCTGTGCCCCACAACCTCCCTGTGCCCCCACCTTCCTTTGCCTGAATGCGCCCCTTCTTCCTGAGCCTGTTTGTACCTGCCCTCATCTACCTGAGCCTGTCTGTGCTTCCACCCACCTCACTGAGCCTATCTGTGTCTGTTTAAACTTGTCAGGGCCTCGCAATCCACACAGGACCAGTGGTGATGTCACAGTCATGTGATCAGTCATGTGTACCTAGCTCCACCCATGCACGTGACTGATCACATGACTGGGAAATCACCACAGGTCCTGTAACGTCAGGTGAATTGGAGCATGGCAGCATGAGTGGTGGATTTGCATCAGGTCCACTTGTTGGTAATACCACTGGTGGTAGTGTACGAGGGGCCACTACCATTAACAAACACCATTGTGGCACACCCATCACTTAGGTGTGCCAATATGGCTACCAGAACTTGTTAACTTGTTTTGGCCTCTGGCCAATTTTGATCATTTAACTGTATCTTCAACATGGTAAACCCTGAATGTGACTGTGTGTGCACTGACAGGTGTCAGTAATTGAACTGTACAGATATAACCGCGAATGAAACCGACCAGCGTGTGATAAAGGTTTCTCTTATGTGTGCGGATATATCCTCTGAAGTGAAGGACCGTATGTTATATACACTTCATGTGGACTGTTGTCGTAGTTATCGGCTACATTTCCAGATAGCGGTTTATGACTGTTAAATAGACCGGAATGGACTTATTTATAGGAAAAACTTGAAACTTGAGTAGCGCAGCTAAGTGTCTTTACCCCAACGTAATAGGTCACTATATATATATCTAATATATAATTGCCGTAGCGCACTTCCGTCATATTCAGCGCTACTTCCGTCGTCGTGGACGTGGCTGCCTCCCAAAGCCTAACTCGCAATGGCTTTGCGAGTCTGCACAGAATAGCCTCCAGTTACTCGCAAAGCCTCACTCGCAATGGCTTTGTGAGTCTGCACAGAATAGCCTCCAGTTACTCGCAAAGCCTCACTCGCAATGGCTTTGCGAGTCTGCTTCACTTGCAATGTCCAGGACATTCTCTCCCCCCCCCCCGGGTCCTCCTGTGTCCTGCCCGCGCTCTCCCCCCGGTCCTCCTGTGTCCTGCCCATGCTCCCCCCCGGTCCTCCTGTGTCCTGCCCGCGCTCCCCCCGGGTCCTCCCGTTTCCTGCCCGTGCTCCCCCCAGTCCTCCTGTGTCCTGCCTGCGCTCCCCCCGGACCTCCCGTCTCCTGCCCGCGCTCCCCCCAGTCCTCCTGCCCATCTCCACCCCCCCTGCCCTCTCCGCTTCTCGCGGCCCCCCTTGCTCCCCCTGCCCAGGGCCGCACCATCCATCCGTCCATGCGGCAACAGCCAGGGGGACCGGCTGTGCAGAAGGAGCCTCCGCTTCCTGCCTGCCGCGCGGCGCCGGGAGCGGCAAGTTTAAGAGCTGTGTGCATGATGTATGTGCGCGCTGTGTGCATGATGTATGTGTGTGCTGTGTGCATGATACATGTGTGTGCTGTGTGCATGATGTATGTGTGTGCAGGTGTGCATGATGCATAGGTGTGATGTGTGCATGATGCATAGGTGTGCTGTGTGCATGATGTATGTGTGTGCTGTGTGCATGATACATGTGTGTGCTGTGTGCATGATACATGTGTGTGCTGTGTGCATGATACATGTGTGTGCTGTGTGCATGATGCATAGGTAAGCTGTGTGCATGATGTATGTGTGTGCTGTGTGCATGATGTATGTGTGTGCTGTGTGCATGATGTATGTGTGTGCTGTGTGCATGATGCATGATACATGTGTGTGCTGTGTGCATGATGTATGTATGTGCTGTGTGCATGATGCATGTGTGTGCTGTGTGCATGATGCATGTGTGTGATGTGTGCATGATGCATAGGTGTGCTGTGTGCATGATGTATGTGTGTGCTGTGTGCATGATACATGTGTGTGCTGTGTGCATGATACATGTGTGTGCTGTGTGCATGATACATGTGTGTGCTGTGTGCATGATGCATAGGTAAGCTGTGTGCATGATGTGTGTGTGTTGTGTGCATGATACATGTGTGTGCTGTGTGCATGATACATGTGTGTGCTGTGTGCATGATACATGTGTGTGCTGTGTGCATGATGCATAGGTGTGCTGTGTGCATGATGTGTGTGTGCTGTGTGCATGATACATGTGTGTGCTGTGTGCATGATGTATGTGTGTGCTGTGTGCATGATACATGTGTGTGCATGATGCATAGGTGTGCTGTGCGCATGATGCATGTGTGTGCTGTGTGCATGATGCATCTGTGTGCTGTGTGCATGATGTATGTGTGTGCTGTGTGCATGATACATGTGTGTGCTGTGTGCATGATACATGTGTGTGCTGTGTGCATGATACATGTGTGTGCTGTGTGCATGATGCATAGGTAAGCTGTGTGCATGATGTGTGTGTGTGTTGTGTGCATGATACATGTGTGTGCTGTGTGCATGATACATGTGTGTGCTGTGTGCATGATACATGTGTGTGCTGTGTGCATGATGCATAGGTGTGCTGTGTGCATGATGTGTGTGTGCTGTGTGCATGATACATGTGTGTGCTGTGTGCATGATGTATGTGTGTGCTGTGTGCATGATACATGTGTGTGCATGATGCATAGGTGTGCTGTGCGCATGATGCATGTGTGTGCTGTGTGCATGATGCATCTGTGTGCTGTGTGCATGATGTATGTGTGTGCTGTGTGCATGATGCATGTGTGTGCATGATGCATGTGTGTGCTGTGTGCATGATGCATGTGTTTGCTGTGTGCATGATACATGTGTTTGCTGTATGCATGATGCATGTGTGTGCATAATGCATGTGTGTGCTGTATGCGTGATGCATGTGTGTGCTGTGTGCATGATGCATGTGTGTGCTGTGTGCATGATGCATGTGTGTGCTGTCTGCATGATGCATGTGTGCTCTGTGCATGATGCATGTGTTTGCTGTATGCATGAGGCATGTGTATGCATGATGCATGTGTGTGCATGATGCATGTGTGTGCATGATGCATGTGTGTGCTGTGTGCATGATACATGTGTGTGCTGTGTGCATGATGCATGTGTGTGCTGTGTGCATGATGCATGTGTGTGCAGTGTGCATGATACATGTGTTTGCTGTATGCCTGATGCATGTGTATGCATGATGCATGTGTGTGCATGATGCATGTGTGTGCATGATGCATGTGTGTGCATGATACATGTGTGTGCTGTGTGCATGATGCATGTGTGTGCTGTGTGCATGATGCATGTGTGTGCAATGTGCATGATACATGTGTGTGCTGTATCATGCATACAGCACACACATGCATCATGCATACAGCACACACATGTATCATGCACACAGCACACACGTGTATCATGCACACAGCACACACATGCATCATGCATACAGCACAGACATGTATCATGCACACAGCAGACGTGCACACACATGTATCATGCACACCTGCACACACATGCATCATGCACACGGCACACACGCATCATGCACACAGCACACACATGTATCATGCACACAGCACACATACATCATGCACACAGCACACCTATGCATCATGCACACAGCACACCTGCACACACATGCATCATGCAGACAGCACACACATGCATTATGCACACAGGACTTTAACGTGGCGCTCCTGTATCATGCAGACAGCACACCTGCACACACGTGTCATGCACACCTGCACATACATGCATCATGCACACAGCACCCCTGCACACACATGCATCATGCACACAGCAGACCTGCACACACATGTATCATGCACACAGCACACACATGTATAATGCATACAGCACACCTGCACACACATGCATCATGGCCACCTGCACACACAGGTATCATGCACACAGCACACACATGCATCATGCACACACCACACATGCATCATGCATACAGCACACACATGTATCATGCATACAGCACACACATGTATCATGAACACAGCACACACATGCATCATGCATACAGCACACACATGTATCATGCACACAGCACACACATGCATCTTGCATACAGCACACACATGTATCATGCACACAGCAGACAGCTCTTTAAGTTGGTGCTTATGTATCATGCACACAGCAGACGTCCACATACATGTATCATGCACACCTGCACACACATGCATCATGCACACAGCACACACGCATCATACACACAGCACACCTATGCATCATGCACACCTGCACACACATGCATCATGCAGACAGCACACACATGCATCATGCACACAGGTCTTTAACGTGGCGCTCATGTATCATGCAGACAGCACACCTGCACACACGTGTCATGCACACCTGCACATGCATGCATCATGCAAACAGCACCCCTGCACACACATGCATCATGCACACGGCACACACGCATCATGCACACAGCACACCTATGCATCATGCACACCTGCACACACATGCATCATGCAGACAGCACACACATGCATCATGCACACAGGTCCTTAACGTGGCGCTCATGTATCATGCAGACAGCACACCTGCACACACGTGTCATGCACACCTGCACATACATGCATCATGCACACAGCAAACCTGCACACACATGTATCATGCACACAGCACACACATGTATAATGCACACAGCACACCTGCACACACATGCATCATGGCCACCTGCACACACAGGTATCATGCACACAGCACACACATGCATCATGCATACAGCACACACATGTATCGTGCACACAGCACACACATGCATCATGCATACAGCACACACATGTATCATGCACACAGCACACACATGTATCATGCACACAGCACACACATGCATCATGCACACAGCACACACATGCATCATGCACACAGCACACACATGCATCATGCACACAGCACACACATGTATCATGCACACAGCACATACATGCGTCATGCATACAGCACACACATGTATAATGCACACCTGCACACACATGCATCACACATGATGCATGTGTGTGCTGTGTGCATGATGCATGTGTGTGCTGTGTGCATGATACCTGTGTGTGCAGGTGGCCATGATGCATGTGTGTGCAGGTGTGCTGTGTACATGATGCATGTGTGTGCAGGGGTGCTGTGTGCATGATGCATGTATGCATGATACGTGTGTGCTGTCTGCATGATACATGAGCGCCACGTTAAAGACCTGTGTGCATGATGCATGTGTGTGCACGTGTGCTGTGTGCATGATGCATAGGTGTGCTGTGTGCATGATGTATGTGTGCTGTGTGCATGATACATGTGTGTGCTGTGTGCATGATGCATGTGTGTGCAGGTGTGCTGTGTGCATGATACATAAGTGCCAACTTAAAGAGCTGTCTGCTGTGTGCATGATACATGTGCTTGAAGGTATGCTGTGTGCATGATGCATGTGCGTCCAGGTGTGCTGTGTACATGATGCATGTGTGTGCAAGTGTGCTCGCTCCATCCTGCCCCCCCCATCCTGCTCCTCCGGCTCCATCCTGCCTCGCTCGCTCCATCCTGCCCCCCCGCCACCATCCTGCTCCTCCGGATCCATCCTGCCCCCCGCCACCATCCTGCTCCTCCGGCTCCATCCTGCCCCGCTCACTCCATCCTGCCCCGCTCTCCACTATCCAACCCTACCCCCTGCCACCATCCTTCTCCGCCTCCAACCTGCCCGCTCCCTCCATCCTGCCCCCCCCTCTGCCTCCATCCTGCCCCGCCCCCCGGCTCCATCCTGCCCACCTGCCATCCTGTCCCCCGACACAATCCTGCCCCCCCCCCTCCCCGTCACCATCCTGACCCCCTACTCCATCCTGCCCCCGGCAGTTAGCACTCATGTGACCGATCGGCTGATCGATTTCCCAGGCAACCACAGGTCCTAAACGCCTGTAGGACCTAGAAGATGGAGGTGGAGCGAGCCGGCGGACAGGTGAGTATCCTCACTGAGGATTTTTTTTACTTTTACTGTGGAGAAGCGGGGAGCCGCGGGAGCGGAGTATCGCCATATACCATAGTGCTGCTATATATGTACTGTAATGTACCGCCATATACCATCATGCTGCTATACATGTGCTGTAATGCACCGCCATATACTATAGTGCTGCTATACATGTAATGTACCACCATATACTATAGTGCTGATATACATGTACTGTAATGTACCGCCATATACCATCGTACTGCTATACATGTGCTGTAATGTACCGCCATATACTATAGTGCTGCTATACACGTACTGTAATGTACCGCCATATACTATAGTGCTGCTATACATGTACTGTAATGTACCGCCATATACTATAGTGCTGATATACATGTACTGTAATGTACCGCCATATACCACAGTGCTGCTATACATGTCCTCTAATGTACCCCCATATACCATAGCATTGCTATACATGTCATTTAATGTAACACCATATACCATAGCGCTGCTATATGTATATCTAATATATATAAAACCCGAAGGCTCACTTACGTCACTTTGCCCACCACTTCCGTCACTTTGTCATGGCCAAAGTGACGTCACCACAGCGCTAAACACACCCAGGGTGGACCAACATGGCGCCCCTAAGCAGACCGGGACTCAGGCAGCCCCGCCACGCTTACGCCCGCCCCTACACTGCCCAAAACACACACACATCACGGCCATGAAATGAGCTGCGTTAGCCGGTCGTCTCCCGCCCGCCACACCCACTTCGGGAGATGACCGGCTAATGCCAGTCGTCTCCCGAGTGCCTCGCGCTCGCTCCCGCCGGTTTCACAGGTGAAGCTCCTCCCCCTCACTTCCGGTGCCCGGGGCTTTGGATAGCTCTCAGCGAAATGGCGGCCGCACGGATCGGCCTCCGCTCCTAGACTGGCCCGAGCTTCCGGGGGTAAGCCCTGTGCCGGACCGCCAGCAGTAGGCCAAGTAGCCCTTAGGATACGGAACCAGCTGGTGTGCAGCCTGAAAAAAGGGAGAGAGGTGTGCAGCCTAGAGAAGGACAGGTGTACCGAGCGGTGATGTCGCCGCTCCAGCCTCCTCTCTCCTCACCCCTCCAGCCGGACCTCTCCTCACTCCTCCAGCGCCACCTCTCCTCACCCCTCCAGCAGGACCTCTCCTCACCCCTCCAGCACCACCTCTCCTCACCCCTCCAGCGCCACCTCTCCTCACCCTTCCATCCGCACCTCTCCTCACCCGTCCAGTGCCCACCTCTCCTCACCCCTCCAGCGCCACCTCTCCTCACCCCTCCATACGCACCTCTCCTCACCACTCCAGCCGCACCTCTCTTCACCCCTCCAGCGCCACCTCTCCTAACCCCTCCAGACTCCCGCCACATCATACTCTGCTATCCACAGAGCCGCCTCTATACTTTGCTACCCACAGAGTCGCCTCTATACTCTGCTACCCACAGAGCCCCCTGTATACTCTGCTACCCACTGACCCGCCTGTATACACACAATTGATTTCACTGCGCTCCCGATGCTATTGCATCGGGCCCCTGACCACTGCACTCTGCCCCTGACCACTGCACTCTGCCCCTGACCACTGTACTCTGCCCCTGACCACTGCACTCTGCCCTGAGGCAGACTACGAGCCACTGAGCCTCCGTATACTCTGCTAACCACTGAGCCGCTCTATAGTCTGCTAACCACTGAGCCCCCGTATACCCTGCAAACCATAGGCTAGAATACCCGATTCTTTAGAATCGGGCCGCCATCTAGTATATATATCTGATATATAATTGCCGTAGCTCACTTCCGTCATATTCGGCGCTACTTCCGTCATCGTGGACGTGGCTGCCTCCCAAAGCCTAACTCGCAAAGCCTCACTTGCAATGGCTTTGCGAGTGTTCACTGAATACGCTCCACTGTCAGTCACAGCTTCACTTGCAATGTCCGGGAGATAGATAGATCTTTCTCTCTTTCTTTCTATTCCGCCCGCTCTTGCGGCCCCCCCCCCCGCCCTGCGGCTGCTCCTGCACTCCTGCGGGCCCCCCGCCGCTGCTCCTGCCCCCCTGCGGGTCGTCCTGCCCCCCCGCGGCTCCTGCGGGCCCCCCCGCGGGTCGTCCTGCCCCCCCGCGGGTCGTCCTGCCCCCCTGCGGCTCCTGCGGGCCCCCCCGCAGGTCGTCCTGCCCCCCCGCGGCTCCTGCGGGCCCCCCCGCGGGTCGTCCTGCCCCCCGCGGCTCCTGCGGGCCCCCCCGTGGGTCTTCCTGCCCCCCCGCGGCTCCTGCAGCCCCTCCCCCTGCTTGCTTCTAATTAAAAAAAAAAAAAAAACCTCATAGAGGATACTCACCTGGCGTGCTCCATCTACGTTCTCTAGCTCCATGCCTTGAGGACCTGTGGTTGCCTGGGAAACCTATCAGCTGATTGCTTTCCCAGGCAACCACAGGTCCTGCAAGCTGGCACACGGGTGTGTATGCTCTCATGCATCCTGCCCCTACCCCTGCCACCACCATCCTGCCCCCCCCTCTCCCCTCCATAGCCCCCCCCCACTCCATCCTGCCCCTACCCCTGCCACCACCATCCTGCCCCTACCCGCCACCGCCTCCACCCTGCCCCCCCTCTCCCCTCCATAGCCCCCCCACTCCATCCTGCCCCCCCCCATCTCCATCCTGCCCCCCCACCAGCTCCATCCTGCACCCCCCGCCCGCACCATCCTACCCCCCCACCGCTTCCATCCTGACCCCCCCCAAACCAGCTCCATCCTGCCCCCCGCCGGCTCCATCCTGCCCCCCCTTACCAGCTCCATCCTGCCCCCCCCATCTGCTCCATCCTACCCCCCCCCGCGGGCTCCATCCTGCCCCCCCCCCCACACCAGCTCCATCCTGCCCACCCACCGGCTCCATCCTGTCCCCCCCACGCCACCTCCATCATGCCCCTCCACACACACCAGCTTCATCCTGCCCCCCCCACCGCCTCCATCTTGCCTCCGCCAGCACATCCTGCCCCCCCCCCCTCCACTGCCCCACCCCCCCTCAGCTGCATCCTGCCTCCCCCTGCCCCCCCCAACCCCTCCACCTGCCCCCCCCACCCCCCTCACGATCCTGCCCTCCCCCCCAACCCCCACCGCCCCTCCATCCTCCCCCCCCAACCACTCCATCCTGCCCCTCTCCATCCTGCCCTCCACATCCTGCCCCAACCTCCATCCTGCCCGCCTGCTCCATCCTGCCACTCTCAAACCTGCCCGCCCACCGCCCATCCTGCCCGCCGCCACCCGCCCCCGCCACCATCCTGCCCCGCCGCCTCCATCTTACCCTGCCGCCTCAATCCTGCCCCGCTCGCTCCATCCTGCCACCACTCCACCCCCCGTCACCATCCTGTCCCCCTAATCCCCCCTGGCAGTTAGCGGTCATGTGAACGATCAGCTCAACGGTTTCCCAGGCAACAACGACTCCTAAACCCCTGTAGGACCTAGAAGACGAAGGTCGAGCGAGCTGGCGGACAGGTGAGTATCCTCACTGAGGATTTTTTTATTTTTTGAAGGGAGGACCGTGGGGGAGCAGAGTATGCCCATATACCATAGTGCTGCTAAACATGTACTCTAATGTATCGCCATATACTATAGTGCTGCTATACATGTGCTATAAAATTCCACCATATACTATAGTCAAACTCTACATATACTGTCATATACTATAGTGCTGCTATACATGTACTGTAATGTATCGCCATATACTATAGCGCTGCTATACATGTAATGTAATGTACCACCATATACCATAGCGCTGCTATACATGTACTGTAATGTACCGCCATATACCATAGCGCTGCTATACATGTGCTATAAAATACCCCCATATACTATAGTGCACCTGTACATATACTGTAATATATTGCCATATACTATAGTGCTGCTATACATGTGCTATACTGTACCGTCATATACCATAGTGCTGCTATATCTAATATATAAAACCCAAAGGCTCACTTCCGTCATTTTAGCCAGCACTTCCGTCACTTTGTCATCGCCAAAGTCACGTCACCACAGCGCTACACCCGTCCAGAGTGGACCAACATGCCGGCCCTAAGCGGAGTCTGACTCAGGCAGCCCCGCCACGATTACCGCCGCCCCTACACTGCCTAAAACACACATCACGGGCGGGAGACAACCCCCGTGATGTGTGCAGCCTGGAGGAGCAGAGGTGTGCCTAATTATCATGTCGCCGCTCCAGTCTCCTCTCTCCTCACCCATCCATCCGCATCTCTCCTCACCCCTCCTGCCTCACCTCTCCTCACCCCTCCAGCGCCACCTCTCCTCACCCCTCCAGCCTCCCGCCACATCATACTCTGCTATCCACAGAGCCGCCTGTATACTCTGCTATCCACAGAGCTGCCTGTATAATCTGCTACCCTCAGAGCCCCCTGTAGACTCTGCTACCCACTGACCCGCCTCTATACACACAATTCATTTCACCGCGCTCCCGATGCAATTGCATCGGGCCCCTGACTACTGCACTCTGGCCCATCCACTGCACTCTGCCCGTGACCACTGCACTCTACCCGTGACCACTGCACTCTGCCCATGACCACTGCACTCTGCCCCTGACCACGGAACTCTGCCCCTGACCACTGCACTCTGCCCTAAAGCAGACTATTAGCCACTGAGCCTCCGTATGCTCTGCTAACCACTCAGCCGCTGTATAGTCTGCTAACCACTGACCCACCATACTCCCTGCTAACTACTAACCCACCGTATACAGCGCTAACCACTGAGCCACCGTACACTGCTAAACACTGAGCGACCATACAGTGCTAACCACTAAGCCACCGCGCAGTGCTAACCACTGAGCCACCGCGCAGTCCTAACCACTGAGCCACCGCGCAGTGCTAACCACTGAGCCTCCGTATACTCTGCTAACCACTCAGCCGCTGTATAGTCTGCTAACCACTGACCCACCATACTCCCTGCTAACTACTAACCCACCGTATACAGCGCTAACCACTGAGCCACCGTACACTGCTAAACACTGAGCGACCATACAGTGCTAACCACTAAGCCACCGCGAAGTGCTAACCACTGAGCCACCGCGCAGTCCTAACCACTGAGCCACCATATACAGTGCTAACCACTGAGCCACCGCGCAGTGCTAACCACTGAGCCACCGCGCAGTGCTAACCACTGAGCCACCGTATACTGTGCTACCCACTGAGCCACCTGTATACACACAATTAATTTCGCCGCACTCCCCTAAATATTAGTAAATAAACTATATATGGATTCTAGACTACCCGATTCTTTAGAATCGGGCTCACAGCTAGTATGTATATATACACACTGTATATTGGCATCATCTTTTCTTTTCTTTTCAAAATTCTTTTTATTAAAGAAATGACAAACATTACAAGGTATAACTGTCACATATAGGGTACAAGCCTTACTTGCGTTACAAAATAAGATATGTTTAAATGATCGGTTTTGAACAGTAGAATCATAACAAACGATATGAAAAATGAAGTCCGCACCGTGGTAATGTACCAATCTTCAACAATCAGAACGAAGCCTTTTGGTACTAAATGTAAGTCTATTACAAGAATAAAGTAATGCAAACTTGAATCCGCTCTGATATTCCAGGCTTGCCTAAGAAGCAATAGATTAAGGAAACTGTTCCCAATAACAAGTACAAACATTAGAAAATAGAAAGTAAAAGAAAGATAAACAAGGGGGAAAGGGGGTAAGAATAGACATAACAGAAGAGGGGATAGTTGTAAATGGTATAGAGGAGGGTAAAGGGAGGAGGGGGGTAGGCACAGGTGGGTGCATAGTATGACATACTAAAATTCAGTTTATTTAGTCAAGGTAGAGGATCTATAATTAACCCATGGTTGCCAGATGTCTATAAAGGTGGCTTGTGAGAGGTTCACCAGGGACACCGTTTCAGCCACAAGATAGAGTAAATGTACCTTATCTTGGAGATGCAGCAATGTGGGGAGATCAGTGGTTTTCCAATTGACCGGTATTAATAGTTTAGCTGCAGTGAGAATATGTTGGGCAAAGATCGATGCCTTTCTATGTTCTGGCCAGATCAATAACTTCAGCAAAGCTGTCTCTGGTTCTAGTTTCAAATCTTTCTGTAACACAGTGCCAATAAGGTTCTCGACTTGTAGCCAGAATTTAATGATGACGGGATATTGCCACCAAATATGAAAGTAGGTGCTCCGCATCTCCAGCACCCAGAGGAAGTATCTGCACTCCAGCCAGAGCTCTGGATTGGCGTTTGATACCATCTCGTTATTATCTTGAAGGTGTTTTCCTGCGCTCAGGCACACTGGGTCGGGCCATGGGAGTGCTTATATATATGTAGAGACTGGGCCGGTATGAAGTCGTAACCCAAGTCCCTTTCCCAATGTGAGATATATGCTCTTTTTGGACCGCTGTCAGAAGTCACTAGGATCTGATAAATGATGGAAAATATTTTCTTGGGTCTAGAAGTCTTGGCGCAAAGCGTTTCATAAGTTGACTAGATTAGTATTTTAAAATGTCATTTTAAGAGTGCATTGATGGAGCCGTAATGAACAAAGTTTAAAGATGACAAGCCCGGGATTTGTTGTAATTCGGGCAGCGGGAGAAGCGTTCCTTCTAGCAACAATTGATGGATAGAAATGTTGGAGTATTTTAGACCTTCCCCAGTCTGTCCTGAGGGTGGCACAGAGTGAGCGAGGATGTTCGAAAGCTTAAGTAGGGGAGACAAGGGCAGGACCAAAGTGTTTATGGAGTCTTGCCACATTTTGAGTGTAGTTTTAGTATGTGAGTTTAATATAAGAGTGTCAGGTTGTAGATGGGTCTGTACTAGGAAAAGGGATATGAGAGGGAGAGGGGCAAGTGCCTCCTCCACCTCGATCCACTGCCTATCTTTGGAGTCTCAAATTATATTTACCATCCTAGTCAAAATGGCAGTTCTATAATAAAGTCTGATGTCTGGTGCTCCCATACCTCCAGCCACCTTTGGGAGCGACAGCGAATGATAACATATGCGGGGCTGTCTACTCTTCGAAATGTATGTGGAGAAAAGAGAATTCACGTTCTGAAGATAAGACAATGGCATTTTTATGGGCAGCATCTGAAATAAGTAGGTAAATTTCGGCAGGATCAGACTATTCATTATATTCTTCCTCCCCATCCACGATAGGTAGGAGTCTCTCCACTGCTTAATAAGGCTTGCTGTGGAATCAAGCAGAGGAGGAAAATTCACATTAAACAAGTCTACGTCTGATCTACCTATCTTCACACCAAGATAAGTGATATGGGACTTAGGCCAAGTAAACGGGTATATGTTTTTCAGTTTTATCAGCGAGTGTGTAGGGACATGCAGGTCTAGAGCCTCCGACATTGGCATCATCTTAACATTAACTTTATATTATCATCATATTAACTACAGTTTGACTTGTGTTTGTATTTAGATGATTGATTGCATTGGTTACATACATCTATTATATAATTGCCGTAGCGACTTCCGTCGTAGCGGCGCAACTTCCGGTGGCTTTGTTAGCGCGAGCGAGATGCTTCTCCTGGACTCTCCCCGTGGCCGCGTAGCGGCCACGGCGACTCCCGAAGCAATGCCCGCAAAGCGGGCATTGCGAGTCGTTGCAGTCTTGCGAAGCAATGCCCGCGAAGCGGGCATTGCGAGTCGCTTCGCTAACAAAGCCACAGGGGCTGGCTAAGAGCATGGCGCTGTAGTGTACACCGCTATGGTATACTACAGTCCCATGGCCGGCTTTACACCTGACAGGCGTATGGCCATGGGACTGTAGTATACCATAGCGCTGTACACTACAGCCCCATGCTCTTAGCCACCCCCTCAGTGCGCCGCCCCTACCCCTAAGTCGCCACCCGCTAAGCCCCGACCACCTAACCCCCGACCCGCAGCATCCTAACCCCCCGCCGATACCCCCTAAGCCCCGCCGTCTACCCCCTAAGCCACCGCCGCCCTCAGTGCACCGCCCCTACCCCTAAGTCGCCACCCGCTAAGCCCCGACCACCTGCGCCGCCCCTACCCCTAAGTCGCCACCCGCTAAGCCCCGACCACCTAACCCCCGACCCGCAGCATCCTAACCCCCCGCCGATACCCCCTAAGCCCCGCCGTCTACCCCCTAAGCCACCGCCGCCCTCAGTGCACCGCCCCTACCCCTAAGTCGCCACCCGCTAAGCCCCGACCACCTGCGCCGCCCCTACCCCTAAGTCACCACCCGCTAAGCCCCGACCACCTAACCCCCGACCCGCAGCATCCTAACCCCCCGCCGATACCCCCTAAGCCCCGCCGCCCGGCGCTGTAGTGTACACCGCTATGGTATACTACAGTCCCATGGCCATACGCTTTACACCTGACAGGCGTATGGCCATGGCACTGTAGTATACCATAGCGGTGTACACTACAGCCCCATGCTCTTAGCCACCCCCTCAGTGCGCCGCCCCTACCCCTAAGTCGCCACCCGCTAAGCCCCGACCACCTAACCCCCGACCCGCACCATCCTAACCCCCCGCCGATACCCCCTAAGCCCCGCCGTCTACCCCCTAAGCCACCGCCGCCCTCAGTGCACCGCCCCTACCCCTAAGTCGCCACCCGCTAAGCCCCGACCACCTGCGCCGCCCCTACCCCTAAGTCGCCACCCGCTAAGCCCCGACCACCTAACCCCCGACCCGCAGCATCCTAACCCCCCGCTGATACCCCCTAAGCCCCGCCGTCTACCCCCTAAGCCACCGCCGCCCTCAGTGCACCGCCCCTACCCCTAAGTCGCCACCCGCTAAGCCCCGACCACCTGCGCCACCCCTACCCCTAAGTCGCCACCCGCTAAGCCCCGACCACCTAACCCCCGACCCGCAGCATCCTAACCCCCCGCCGATACTCCCTAAGCCCCGCCTCCAACCCCCTAAGCCACCGCCGCCCTCAGTGCGCCGCCCCTACCCCTAAGTCGCCACCCGCTAAGCCCCGAACACCTGCGCCGCCCCTACCCCTAAGTCGCCACCCGCTAAGCCCCGACCACCTAACCCCCGACCCGCAGCATCCTAACCCCTCGCCGATACCCCCTAAGCCCCGCCGTCTACCCCCTAAGCCACCGCCGCCCCTAAGCCCCTACCCCCTAAGCCCCGCAGCAGCCCCGACCACCTAACCCCCGACCCGCAGCATCCTAAGCCCCCGCCGATAGCCCCTAAGCCCCTATCCCCTAAGCCGCGACCACCTAACCCCCGACCCGCAGCATCCTAAGCCCCCGCCGTTTACCCCCTAAGCCACCGCCGCCCCTAAGGCCCTACCCCCTAAGCCCCGCAGCAGCCCCTAAGCCCCTACCCCCTAAGCCCCGTAGCATCCTAGGCCCCCGCCGATACCCCCTAAGCCCCGCCGCCTATCCCCTAAGCCCCCGCCGTCCCCTAACCTAACGCCGCTGTCACCTAAGGCCCTACACCCGAAGCCCCCGCTGTCCCCTAACCTAACGCCCCCGTCGATCACTTACATGCCTTCAAGTCATCTGATCGTCCGTCCGATCCTCAACTCCTCCGTCCGGCCAGGCGTCCTCTTCCTCCGGCCCCGGGGGTCTTCTCTCTTCTTTCCGCCATCTCCGCCTCTTCGTCCGGCCCCGGGGATCTTCTGTCTTCTTTTCGCCAACTTCCAGCTCCGACGTCCTCTTCCTTCTCATTAAGATAGAATGGACGAAAAATCCGCCATTCTACCTCAATGAGATCTGAGCCCCTCTTCTGATTGGTCGCTGTATACTGCCCTCAGCCAATCAGAAGAGCCCCTCATTTTTTTATTATTTTTAAATTATTTTTTAATTATTTATTTTATTATTAAATTTATTTTTTTTTTTAAGTCAGACTGAGACGCAGTTCTCATTCAGGTCCGCCTTTTTTTTCCCCATTGACATACATTACCGGTGTGTCGGCGATTTTATGGCCGCCCACCTGGTTCTATTTGTCGGCCCTAAAATCGCGGACACACCGCTAATGCATGTCTATGGGCCGTCAACTCAAATTCTGATTGGTCGGCGTTCAATCCGAAATCGGGCTGACTGCCCATAGAGATGCATTAGCGGTGTGTCCGCGATTTTAGGGCCGACAAATAGAACCAGGTGGGCGGCCATAAATTCGCTGACACACCGGTAATGTATGTCAATGGGGAAAAAAAAAGGCGGACCTGAATGAGAACTGTGTCTCACTCTAACTTAAAAAAATAAATAAATTAAATAATAAAAAAAAATAATTTAAAAATAATTTAAAAATAATAAAAAAATAATTAAAAAATATTAAATAATTAAATAAAAATAATAATAAAAAAAAAAAATGCGGACCTGAATGAGAACTCTGTCTCACTCTCACTTAAAAAAATAAATAAATTAAATAATATAAAAAATAATTTAAAAATAATTTAAAAATAATAAAAAAATAATTAAAAAATATTAAATAATTAAATAAAAATAATAATAAAAAAAAAAAGAAAATGCGGACCTGAATGAGAACTCTGTCTCACTCTCACTTAAAAAAATAAATAAATTAAATAATATAAAAAATAATTTAAAAATAATTTAAAAATAATAAAAAAATAATTAAAAAATATTAAATAATTAAATAAAAATAATAATAATAAAAAAAAAAAATGCGCACCTGAATGAGAACTGTGTCTCACTCTCACTTAAAAAAATAAATTAATTAAATAATAAAAAAAATAATTTAAAAATAATTAAAAAATAATAAAAAAATAAATTAAAAATAATAAATAATTCAATAAAAATAATAATAAAAAAATTAAATATATGCTAATTATATCAGCCCTTTTAGCAGACCTGAAAGAGAATTGGGTCTCAGCCTAAATAATAAATTTAATAATAACAAAAATAATTAAAAAAATAATTAAAAAATAATAAAAAAATAAATTAAAAATAATAAATAATTCAATAAAAATAATACTAAAAAAATTAAATATATGCTAATTATATTAGCCCTTTCAGCGGACCTGAAAGAGAACTGGGTCTCAGCCTAAATAATCTATTATATAATTGCCGTAGCGACTTCCGTCGGAGCGGCGCTGCTTCCGGTCGCTTGGTTAGCGAGTCCGAGCTGCTTCTCCTGGACTCTCCCCGTGGCCGCGTAGCGGCCACGGCGATTCACGAAGCAATGCCCGCAAAGCGGGCATTGCGAGTCGTTGCAGCCCAGCGAAGCAATGCCCGCGAAGCGGACATTGCGAGTCGCTACAACCGCTAACCAAGCCACCGAAGCCCATACTCCTGTAGTGTACACCGCTATAGTATACTACAGTCCCATGCCCATAAGCGCCATGGGACTGTAGTATACCATCGCGCTGTACACTACAGCCCCCTGCCGCTCTAAGCCACTACGCGCTGCTGTACTGTACACCGCTATAGTATACTACAGTCCCATGCCCATAAGCGCCATGGGACTGTAGTATACCATCGCGCTGTACACTACAGCCCCCTGCCGCTCTAAGCCACTACGCGCTGCTGTACTGTACACCGCTATAGTATACTACAGTCCCATGCCCATAAGCGCCATGGGACTGTAGTATACCATCGCGCTGTACACTACAGCCCCCTGCCGCTCTAAGCCTACCCCCTAAGGCACCGCGCCCCTAACCCCCTACCCCCTAAGCCCCGCAGCAGCCCCGACCACCTAACCCCCGACCCGCAGCATCCAAACCCGCCCCCGATACCCCCTAAGCCCCGCCGTCTACCCCCTAAGCCATCGCCGCCCCTACCCCCTAGGCCCCCGCCGATACCCCCTAAGCCATGCCGCCTACCCCCTAAGGCACCGCCGCCCCTAACCCCCTACCCCCTAGACCCCCGACGATACCCCCTAAGCCATGCCGCCTACCCCCTAAGGCACCGCCGCCCCTAACCCCCTAAACCCCGCAGCAGCCCCGACCACCTAACCCCGACATCGCACCATCCAAACCCGCCGCCGAAACCCCGCAGCAGCCCCCGACCCCTAACCCCGCCCCGCCCCCTACCCCTAGGCCCCCGCCGATACCCTAAGCCATGCCGCCTACCCCCTAAGGCACCGCCGCCCCTAACCCCCTACCCCCTAGACCCCCGACGATACCCCCTAAGCCATGCCGCCTACCCCCTAAGGCACCGCCGCCCCTAACCCCCTAAACCCCGCAGCAGCCCCGACCACCTAACCCCCGACTCGCACCATCCAAACCCGCCGCCGAAACCCCGCAGCAGCCCCGACCACCTAACCCCCGACTCGCACCATCCAAACCCGCCGCCGATACCCCCTAAGCCCCGACTACCTAACCCCCGACTCGCCGCCGATACCCCCTAAGCCCCGCCGTCTACCCCCTAAACCATCGCCGCCCCTACCTAAGCTCCTACCCCCTAGGCCCCCGCCGATACCCCCTAAGCTCCCGCCGCTGTCCCCTGCCCCTAACCTAACGCCGCTCTCACCTAAGGCCCTACACCCGAAGCCCCCGTCCATCACTTACATGCCTTCAAGTCATCTGATCGTCCGTCCGATCCTCCGTCCGGCCAGGCGTCCTCTTCCTCCGGCCCCGGGGGTCTTCTCTCTTCTTTCCGCCATCTCCGCCTCTTCGTCCGGCCCCGGGGATCTTCTGTCTTCTTTTCCGAAAATTCCACCTCCGACGTCCTCTTCCTTCTCATTAAGATAGAATGGAGGAAAAATCCCCCATTCTACCTCAATGAAATCTCACGCCGTCTTCTGATTGGTTGCTGGATAATGCCCTCAGCCAATCAGAAGAGCTCCTCATTCAGTTTTCATTCAGGTCCGCCTTTTTTCCCCATTGACATACATTACCGGTGTGTCGGCGATTTTATGGCCGCCCCCCTGGTTCTATTTGTCGGCCCTAAAATCGCGGACACACCGCTAATGCATCTCTATGGGCAGTCAGCTCGACTTCTGATTGGTTGCCGTTCAATCCGAAATCGGGCTGACTGCCCATAGAGATGCATTAGCGGTGTGTCCGCGATTTTACGGCCGACAAATAGAACCAGGTGGTCGGCCATAAAATCGCCGACACACCGCTAATGCATTTCAATGGCAAAAAATAAAGGC